>LQNK01000366.1:219348-237662 GCA_001586405.1 Phoebis sennae | reverse complement strand
TTTTTTTTATAACAACTATGTTCATTTTGTAGTCTACGCGAGCGAAGCCGCGGGCAAAAGCTAGTGTTATAATATAATTATATATATACTCTGTAAAATATAGCCTGTGTTATATGGATAATGTAACTTTTGAATGGTGAAAGACTTTTTAAAATCGTTCCAGTACTTTTTGAGCCTATTCATTACAACCGAACAAACAAACAAAGTTGATACCACCCACGGCCACATTCATACGAAAATCTCCTATACCCCCCATCTTCGTTACCCGCCACTCCCCCCGACTTCGCTCATTTTTGAACTTGTCAATTTCTTTTGTCCAAACTATTCGCTTCTAAAATGTTATCAAGATCGCATAAACGCTACACAAGTTATCATCGAACATACCTTCAAACATACAAACATATAACCACCCGGCCATCTCGACTCTGAGACCTCGCTTCTCTTGGTCAAATATACTCTTAATACACAACATTGTTGTCTGTCTACCTCATCTACCATGCATATATTCTCTTCACAACGCAGGCAGAAATATTAAAGTTTGAATAAAGGCTTCGCTCAATTAAGACGCTTGGCAGTCTTCCAATAAGAAGATTAGGCCTTTCCGAACCTGATAATTATATTTTAGTTCAGTGTCTTCGTAGAATATTATAAGGTGTTTTACGTTTACATTTTTAAATTTTTATTAAGCTCCTTTTTATTAAAACCTAATTTGCGTATTTTTTTGACGGTTATGAAAACTAAACACACAATTTAATTGATCATATACTTTTTCTGCAACGACACTTCTATGGTATATAAATTCAACTTTAATTCAAAAGCAAATCGTTTATTTTTCGAATTGCCTCTTATGATACATTTTTTATGTTACCACCAATTCGAAAGAATACCGAGAAGAATTGGGAAGTTGCTCTCAAAATGATGGAGATAATAATACAATAAATAAAGTGTATAACGGATGACGCCAACAACTGTCATTGTCAATATTGGGTATTGTTATACCAAACAATCTTTCATAAACTATGAGATCTTTTTAAAAATTAAAAAAGAAGCTCAGAGTTGATATGCTCCTCAACATAAAAGTACAATTTGTGTATACATAAATATATGTATAGTACAAATGTAGCTGTATTGAATATTTGCTACAATACTATCAAAGCTCGAGACTCGACTGACGAAAACTTGGCAGCCTCTCCAGACCGCGCCTCCAGCGATATTATATTTTGACAATGTCTACTGCAATGTACATTGTATGCATTTTATTGATCCATTCAATATTTCCTCGTGTTTTTTAACGCGAGCATTTTCCATCTTATATATAAAAATGAATCGCAAAATGTGTTGGTAAGCGTATAACTCAACAACGACTGGACCAATTTGGACAATTCTTTTTTTTAAATGTTCGTTGAAGTTCAAGCATGGTTTTTACGGTGAGAAAAATTCGAATAATTACCGGGTCCACGCGAGCGAAGTCGCGGGCAGAAAGCTAGTATTGAATAGAAATTATTTAAACAGATTTTAAACGCGGTTTATATATTCTTTATATTTATTTGAAATGCTCATGAAGACAAAATTGTCATAAACAACGCTCGCTGTAAAGCGGTCGAATCGTCCAGTTAAATAATAATTTATAATAAGCGTTTAAAATTCGTAAAAATTTTTTTTATTCAATATGATTCAATTAAGTTTTTGTTAAATACATCAACTCTCCTATTTTTAAATGAGAAAGCAGGCAGTAGGACCCTAGCTTATGATACCTACATTTTACGCCGATCTTATGTAGAGGAAAATAATAATTTCCGCTATGCAGCAAAGCTATGCCTAACTTCCCGTTTTCCCTACTAATAACAGACTATATCTGTAAACCTGCCTTAACTTACAACAGTGTTACTAAAAACTCATAAAAATTTGCCGCAACAAAACACTTAAAATTCACAAGGTCTTACTACAGCGCCAATAAGCACAGTTCCAATAAAGCAAGCTGGTAATATATAAACTGGTATTTCAGGTCATAAACTGAACCTAGAACATAATAGTTGACTCGGTAGTTCTGTGGTAAGCGCGTTAGGCATTACGACCAAGAAGTCCTGGGTTTGGAAGTCGGTAGAGAGGAGAAAAACAATCATATAAATATTAGCGTCATAAATATATAAATACTCGCCCTGTTACACCCGCGCAACGACGGATCCCGTGGAAATTCCGGGATTAAAAGCCTACCTTAAAAATGACCCAGAATAGCCTATGTATTATTCTGGATCTTTACTTACATGTATACCAAGTTTTATCCAAATCCGTTCAGTAGTTCTTGCGAGAAAGAGTCACAAACATACGTACTCCAGACTTTCGCATTTATAATAATAGTAGGATTAAAAATTTAAATGTATCGATCTGTGGCTGTATGTCTCATACACACTTTTTAAATTAATACATAAAAGCTGGTTTCACTGCAAAATTAATTGGATGGCGTTGTCCAATTCAAAGTATCATTCAAGCAAACTATGATTGACAAACAATGTCGGTTATTTGATATGTCACGTACAGGTAAATATACTTTTATTCGATGTCTCGTATTCCTGGTGGAGTTGGCTCGAATGAAGTCATTCCCACCCACACGCGTAAGTCTTCGAGTAGTGGAGATCGGCCTAAACAACACTATTGTCTATACAATAGACGACATCGATGTCTCAGACGTATATTTCGTTTTTGTTTTTTTTTTATGGCATAAGGGGGGCACACGAGCAGACGAGTCACCTGATGTTAAGTGATCAACGCCGCCCATTAACGCCCACAAGTTAGGAAAACTCGTGGGTGTGATGCCGGCCTTTCAGATAGATGTACGCTCGTTTCTTGAAGGTGCCCAAGTCGTATACGTTTGGAAATACCGCATGTGGAAGTTGGTTCCACAAGGTTGTAGTGCGTGGCAGGAAATTTCTGCGGAAATGCACAGTGGACGATCGCCAGGTATCGAGGTGGTGTGGATGATATTTTAGTCTGTGGCGAGAGGTCCGATGGTGAAATTCCGCGGCAGGTATTATTCCAAACAGCTTCTCAAAGCACTCCCCGTGGTATATGCGGTAGAAGATGCAAAGGGATGCAACGTCTCTCCGCAGAGCCAAAGAGTCCAGCTGATTGGTAAGCCTTGGTTTGTCAACAAGTCGAATTGCTCTGCGCTGAATACGGTCAAATGGAAGAAGTTGATACTGAGGTGCTCCAGCCCAGAGATGAGAGCAGCATTCCATATGTGGCCTGACCTGAGCTTTATATAATTGCAGGCAATGGCCAGGCGTGAAATACCGCCCCGCTCTACAGAGCACACCCAGTTTTTTCGAGGCTAACTTGGCCTTTTCTTCCAGATGCCCGCTAAACTGCACATCGCTCGATACGCTGACCCCAAGTATACCAATACTAGCTGTGGCTTTGAGGGGAGTGCCCTGAAACCGAGGTGATACGACAAAGGGCAGTTTTTTTGCAGTAAACGCACAAACTTGTGTCTTGCTGGGGTTGAAATGGACTAAGTTTAGTCGACCCCATATCGAGACTTCTTCTAAGGAAGTTTCGTAGACGCCAATTCGCTTTACATCCTTTGAAAGAACTTTATATATTTTTTGTACATTTAAAAACAGTTAATTCTTATATATTTCTTGACTCCAATATACAAACTGTCTTTACTTTGTCTGTAGTTTGCGGTCCAGAAGTGAATTTTAACCTATACTAAGTTCAATTGATTTTTTAAAATAAATACCAAACCACTGGACAGTTCTAGCTGAAATTTGGCATGCAGGTAGATGTTATGAAGTAGGCATCCACTTAGAAAGGATTTTAATTAAATCGCAAAATTAAAAAAAAACGAAGTACAGGTAGTATTATATAACAATAAAACATTTTCATTTCGATATTAATAGTGTATAAATTGCAAATATATTTTTCGTATTCAATTAAAATCTTTATGAAACTAATTGCATTGCGTTGTCAATTTAAATGAAAATAGATATTTGTATGGCATTTATTTGATATCACGTATAGCATATAGGTATATATTCCAACTGATGTCCCAGATTCCCACTGATAATATCGTTGACTTCACTTTTTTTGATCTCAATACTGAAATTTGATTTTGTATATCCCAAGTACAATCACGTGGAGATAAAATGGTGAATATGAAGATCGTAAATAATTTCTAGCAATAGTAATTTATAGCATATGTATAGTTCCTATGTCACAGCATAGGATCTTTGGTGTATAAAGAAACCAAGATTCGTATGCGTTTAAATTATCCAAAATTATAATGATATGCAATTAGTAAGCCATATTCCAGTAACATATGGTTTGAGACTATCACGTGACCTTTTTGAATGAATATAGTATACTGTCTCTCACTAAAGAAGAGTTCCATGTCCCCTAATGGCATGAAATCCCCTATTTATTTATTTATTTATTTATAATTCTTTATTGTGTAATAACTAATAAGCAACTTAAATGCAATACAAAAATATTATACACATTAACGTAAGATGCTAATACACAAATGGCGGCCTTATTGCTGTGCAGCAATGTCTTCCAGGCAACCAGATATGGAAAGGATATGTAAGACGAGTACGCGTAGCGCAAAAAACAAAAACAACAAAAATTTGAGATAGAGAGAAAAAAAATATTAAGGTAATAAAATAATAAACTACACACTAATACATACATATGATAAACTACATACTAATATTTAAATAATAGCGCATAGCGCCCCTATAGCGCATGCACTGATGAATTCTCATTATGAACCAAATATCCAAAAAGTAAATCATATATTCCGTTAAAATTCGAGTACCAGCCTTGGCCTTACGAAAAATGAAGCTTAAAAACTGGCCAAGTGCGAGTCAGACTCGCGCACAAAGAGTTCCGTGCCGTCATCTATAATAGAAAATCACTTTTGTTGTATGAGAGCATTCAAATTCTTTCACCTTTCAAATAGACGTTATATATATTTAATAATTTATTGAACCTGGTAATATAGAACTTAAAAGTCTGTGAAAATTGAAGCGTTATTAATGTTATTAAATTATTAAAATTAAAATACGTTTAATAAATGGCGACCCATCGTATATTTTTAATATTTGTTATTTTAGCGACAACGGAAATACTGAATTTGTGAAAATTTCAGCATTCTAGCTATAACGGTTTATGATACTGGTGACAAAAATACAGACAGACAACGGAGGTAAAAAGTATGGAACCCAAAAAATTACGTAAGCCTTTTAATTTTTATAACGAGCGCGTTTAAAAATCTTGGCAAAAGAATGAATGACCCGCGCCAAATGGCAAGAGTCTTTGAGGTTAAAACAATACTTTTGAGGTAAATGTGACGCTTACTTTGCGCGCTAAGTACATTAACAGCGAAACTGTGTTTGTATGAAGGTGTTTCTATTCATTATTCACGCGGGAAATGGTTAAATTTACTAAATATCGTAACACCAGGTGGTAATGAAAATCAACGCTGTTTGTGCATAGCAATGCAGCAAATGCTGAGTGTGGCCTGTTTCACTTGCAGGCAAACACCAACGTTTATTTTTTTAATTGTGTTTTTTTCTATTTATTTTTTTATATTTTACTCTTTTTTATTTTTTATTTAGTCCTTGTTCGATTTTGTCTGTAGTGAATAAATATATTTTTCTTTCTTTCTTTTTTCAAATACGTAGATTTACAATTTTTCTCAATATTTACCCGTGGGGCGAAGGGCTTGAATACATGTGTCGCCACATAATGTCTACCCGTGGATATCGTAAGAGGAGACAATGGGTAATTCTGCTGCATAACATCTTCAGCAATAAAATAGTGGGAGCCGAGCATTGCACGATATGGCCAAGCTCGCACCGGTGGAATTACCACCCAGCAGAAGACAGGCGTGAGGCAGTATTGCACTGTGTTTCGCACGTTGAGTGTTATTCACAAACACTACTTATAAAAGTAAAGTAAAATACTATACGATATAATATAAGATATAATTGAAACGACAAGTGATAATCCGCCATTCAAGTACCGTCTCTAACTAGTCGCCTCTTACGATACCCTAGGATAAAAATAGGGAGGCGACACACGTATTCTAACCCGTTGCTAACGAGTTCAATATGAAAGCGACAAATTACCTATACTCAGTGCATTATTCCCTATTTATCCACATATTTCAACGGAACTAAGTGAGTTGCGTAAAGTTAAACTCGAGTGAGTTAGTTACTAGCTGCCCGCCTGAGTGACAGTTACTGAGTACGGCTCCATTCCCCTCTAACTAGTACTTCCTTACTCGTCAACCTTGCTTCCTAATTGTATTTTGTCGATAGGCAAGAAATCTTAAGAGACTAATTTATTAATATTGTCGGCAACATCTGGTGATTTCATGTTTTAACAAGTTCTGTATGTCGTCTATGCAAATGTCACTTGTTAGTTGTTAGCTGTCATCAAAGTCCTCTGCAAATGCAAAATTACAATATTATTCTACTTTCATTCTTTTATTAAATGTAATTATTAATTAAATGTAATAACTTTCAGAGCAACATAAACATAACAAGGCTATATAAATAACATTATGCTATGGAAGCGAGGCCGCGTGAATCAGCTAGTTTAAAAAACATATTTATTTCATCCTTTATTCAATCATTTATAATATGTCAACCACAAATTACCTTTCCCTTAAACGATTATTCAGTACTAACACACACATATTTCAACGAACTTAGCGAGTTGTGCAAACTTTATCACGTGAACTAGTAACTGGCTGCCCGCCAGAGTGACCGTTACTGAACATTGCCCCATTTGCCTCTAACTGGAACTTAGATTCGTTAAACTTGCTTCCTAATTGCATTTTGAACGATCCTTACAATAGAGAACGATTTTAGTTGACTAATTTGTTAATACCGTCGATAACGATACCGCCTTCTACAACTTATTATCGAAATTAAAGGAAAGAGACGGGTTGGAAGACGGAAGAAATCTTGGATAAGGAACATTAGGGAGTGGACCGGGATATCATCTGTGCTAGAGTTGTTTCGTCTTGCAAGGAACGCGAAATAGTTCTCGGAATTTGCAGCCAACCTTCCATAAAGAAGAAGCATTAGAAGAAGAAAAAGTTGTTTATATATCATCCGTTTCGTTCATTCATTCATTATTTTATAATATCAAAATTACAAATTGTCGCTTTACTTGTTCCTGTTTACTTTCCTTAGTAAAATAGTTGCTATTTTATTCATTATAAGTGATTGCTTTGATTGACTCTTCCAACTAGGAACGACTCTTACTTCACTTATTTTTGTAATGTTCACAAAAAATACTGCACCGATTTCAAAAATTCTTTCACCATTTCAAAGCTACATCATTACTGAGTGACATTCGCTATATAATAGGCTATATAATATTATGCTACGGGAGCGAAACCACGCGGAACAGCTAGTCAACATCTATAATATAAAAACACAAATTACCCACACGCAGTTATTGTTCACCACGTATGCACCCGTATTTCAATAGAAATAAGTGAGTTGCGTAAAGTTCTCATGAACTAGTAACTGGCGGCCCGCCAAAGTAACATAAACATGTGACCGTTACTGAACATTGCGTCATTTGCCTCTAACTTCCTAATTCGTTAAGCTTACGTCGTAATTACGTTTTGACCGATCCATAGGGATTTTTGAAGTAGGCTTTCAGGGCAATACTAAACTGTGAAGAATATTAAAAACATCTAAAAAGAGTCTTGAGGCCAATTTTGACAGAAATAAAAATTGCATCTTTGGTTTTTTTGAAAAATTTATTCACTGAGCTGAGGAATCGAATCCTTTGACTTTTCAAAAAAAAATACGTTCTATGTTATTTCACTGATCAATAGTATTACTAATTAGAAAAACTTTTTGTAATATCAAAATCCAAAGTTGAGGAGGAGCCTTAAAATTTATTTTTATAATTTTTCTAAGATATTAATATTATTGCCATCCCATTCCACTCCAGTTGTACTCCTCTCGAAATTTTCCATTATTAATCCCCTTTCTTTCCCCTCCCCTTCCTTCAGCCTGGCAAGGCATCTGTGTCACTATGCTGTTGTACATGTTCCTGGGCTGCGGTTAGTTACTTAACATCAGGTGAACCGCATGCTCCGCTTGCTCGATGTAACAAAAAAATAAATAAATAATTACTATTGTTAGTATAATATATGACAGCTTCTCACATAATATCTACATGGATTGTAATCCAGCGTTTATCCTTCAGTATCCTATTGTCGTTAAATTTACATATTGATGTATGCAAAGTTTCTGCTTCAATGGGCATCAGAATGTATCAAATACATTATATGAGGTCTGATTTGAATATAACGTTAAATAGAATGATGAAGTGATATTATTTGCCGAAATAATGGCTCAGTTGTTTAATGTTGAATAGCGCAGTGGATGTGGCAATGGACGACGACGAGGGTTGTGGGTTCGATCCCTACGTGTAGAAAATTATGATGTGATGAAAATTGTAATTTTCTACTGTCTAGGTGTTTATCTTAATAATAATGAATATGAAAATATTGTAAAATAAACCACGTTTAACGGATGTTCATGACGGGTTAAACGGATTAACCCCACGAACACTTTCAGCGAGCGTGGTCAAGGGTAGTTATTGTTAATCCTTTAAAAAGTATTTTATTTAAATATGGAAAGTACTCGCGTTTAAAAACACAAGAAAATACTAATAAGGCAAATTTAAATTCAACATCCCAAATCAATTAAATCAACTTCCGTAATAAATTTGGTTTCCTTTCCTTACAAAATAAATGCTGAAAACGTCTCGTTTAAAAACTTGGAAAGATAAATATCGACATCGAATTTGCAACTAAAAGTAAATGTTCGCCAATTTTTCAGTTCAATTTGCAATTACAACGTGCAACTTTGCATACCGGAGCTTTGAAGCTCATGTTGTTTTAGACGTAATTTAATGGTAAAAATATCTTACAGCACGAAAAGGAAACGGTCAAAAATTGAGGAAATATTTAATGGCTATGTTTTGCCACTGCAATATGTATCTAAATATTTATCGTATATAATAAAACCAGCCAAGATCGAGTTGGGCTCGCGAACGACGAGTTTCGTACTATCATTGTATGATTCCCTTAATATTTATTTTTTACTTTTAGCTACGAAACCCTAAAAATCGTAGGGTAATAATTTATAGGGATTAACCGAGTTTTAACATGAACCTTTATAAACTTTTACTAAAGTAAGATACAGAAAATATTTCGTATAAGCCGGCTTAGTATATTCTACAATTTAAATACTGTCCTCTTATTGAATTTTCGGCGTATTAATACCACAATCGAATATTTTTCCCTTGTCCCTTGATATAATCGCGTTCTTTTATCAGCTATGGTAATAATTGAGTTGAGCTATATGCCATCTAATAATATAAATGATAACTATTTTATTTTAAAATCGCCATCTCTACGATTACACAAAAATCGTAAGCTGCTACAGTACTACGGGCGTAGCGCATTGTCTACGAGGACTTGTTTATCGCAGTTACTACCAGATGGCGCTGAAACCAAAAATGCAAATTCAATTTTTACACAAGTGTTATAAAATGTATAAAAGTAAAAAAATGTATTTACTTATGAAAACTTTTTGATCTTCTTTCAATTTTGATCAAAATATATGTACTAACAATGTATAACTAAAATATTACATAAAATTTAACAAATATTTAAATACAGACAATGTCTTATGATATTAGTTGTTCATAGAAATTGCTTAATTGCTACCAAAGAGCAACATATAGGTTTATTGTCATAAAATACAAGTCAGCATAATTTAGGGGCGACAAAACTTGATATATTTCGTGAATAGCTAAGTTTACTAATTAACTAACTAAATATTTCGAATAAATAGTCATGAACTGGTTTGAGACAAAACCATCTACAAGTTTTGATTTAGACACGTAATGTTAAGTTATTCTACATTTGTTATAGCCCATTAATAAGTCACTCTAAATAAATATTACTCAAAAGTGTCTATCAACGCACAGCCCAACTGGATGGATCGGGCTGAAATTTTGCATGCAGGTAGATGTTATGACGTAGGCATTTTGATCACTCGTGGAAATCCCATCAATCCCGAAACAGGCTATATACGCGCGTAAAACCTCGGGGCACAGCTAGTGTAATAACAATATACATTAGTATTATAACATTTTTCTACCATATTTGATTGAATGCTGCTTTCACTGAATAGATTGTATCTTATATGTAAATTTTATTTTTGTGTATTAATTGCGTATAAACTGCTAGACCGATAATGATTGAATATCTATATTAAGAAATGTAGATTTAAATACAAGCATGAGAAGAATAGACTGTACCCGTGTGGCGACATACGTATTCTAACACACTCTTACTTTTTATATCAAAAATCCCACAAGAATAAAAACTATACGCGAGTGCAACCACGAGGCACAGCTAGTAAGTATATAACTGGGCTAAATAACAGTTAATAGACGTAATATATAAAGACTAGGAAAAAGAAACGGAAGAGGTTAAAGACGAGGTAATGACGTGCACTTTAATGAAGGCATTATCTTCTATTTTGTTTGATTCTAGTGACTGTTTAGTTGTTAACGCGTTAATCGTTATAACCAAGATGTTCTGGGTACCACAGAGTCGTAAAAAAATGTCTCGGTCTGGCAGGCAACAGAAGTGGCCTCCGAAACGAGATCTCTCATCCTTGCCCGGTTTTTGCCTTGCCTTTGAATAACAAATGATCAGTAAAACGAATACTTCCATGCCCCAATAGGGGACACAGGACTTTACTTATTCACTGTCTTCTAGCGACTGAGGGTCTCGGTTCAGTGATTCTGGATTCGATACTTTTTGGGAGTTAACGTTTACTAACAGACTTAATTAAGTTACATTTGTCATTGTGCGTGTGTTGCGTGTGTGCTTAGTTTTATGTATAGAAGAATCTTGCTTACAATATTTGTATTGTTACAGGGTACAGGATGGGTCAAATGGGTCATGAAGGAAAGATGATTATGGTGAGGGCCATGCTGCCATTTCATAAGTTGAACTCAGCTCCCGCTAGTGCATCCCGATTACAATACTTTGAACTTTTGTTAGGACCCCATAACGGAAAAAGGTTGAGAACCTCTGGCCTACACCAAATTAATATTTCAAAGTTACTTCTGTCCGTAGCTTTGCTCGCACTTAATGTGCAATAAATGGTATCCTCAACCTGTTGCAGTTAATCGTTTATCTGAATACGAACGTTCATCAATACCATTCAGTAGTTGGAATTAACACAAAAATATAAAACTTTCACTTAAAAATATTAGTAGACAAAAGAAAGGGTGATGGAAATTTAATATTTTAATATTAAATCGCCCAATTACCAAAAAACGTGATTCTATTAATAAATAATGGTGACATTTCCAGTCACCCTTTTGATTTATCACATTTAATTATAGATAGAGCATTGAATAAAAATAAATCGCTGGCATAAGTTTATATTAACGTTCTTCCTTTTGTGTTATAAATCATCAAAAATTTGCTCCTGCCTGCCTCCCCTATACTCCCCCTACACACACGTTCAATTAAGATTTATAAATGACTAGAGATTTTCCTGTTTTTGCATGTAATCAAAATGGGATGAAATTTTCAAAATCCCTCTTTGAAATGCATCATGGGGTACTAAATTTTATAATTTATATCTTGGAAATTTCTACCAGGGTTTTAATATTATTTCCCCCGAGAATAAATAAGGCTTTGAGATTTTGAGTTGGTCATGTCTCCCAATCATGTAATTTAGATCTTGAAACTTCCTTGTTTGGTTCGTAATATGTTTGCCCCCTAAACAAAATTATTAGGCATTGTAGTTTTAGAAAACGAGTTATAAAAAATTAAATTTGAATATTATTTCATATTTTTATCATGATTTATGTGACGTTTAACTTTTGTTATCATTGCCATATCAGGAATTTATTATTGAAATAAAACTAGTAATTATAAAAGTTCACAACAAACATCTTCAAAGTTACACAAAACAATAATTTTTCTCTACGAGAAGGAACTTTATGAAAATTATACATTCTTATGGCTGAATTTATTTACCCATGCGAATAAAAATGAAAAACTAAATGATTCCAAATTTGAATTCCTGACAGTTTAGTTTAAAATGAAATTTGGAACGTTGAATGAAAAGGAATTTTATATATCGTTCAAAAATGATGTCATATTATCAAGGTCCTATGAAAATATCAGACCTCTTCAATTTTATAACCCGCAGAATTTTGAGTGCTCTCCGAAAAATTGAATACTGTTTTCGGAAGATTTTAATGTATTTGTTAAAGAGTGCAATACATATGATAAAGAATACCTATACTTATAACAATAAGCGGAAAAGTTTGTTTTTTAAATTAAACTTCGAAACTACCACAAACAATATAAAAAAATTTCTGGTTATTATTGACCCGTTCTTGGCAAAGGTTATAGGTTATCAATTGGCATAGGTTATAGTTAGCATTATGTTACTTATATGCTAATAATAAGATACCACAAACAATTCTTAAGAATGTAATATAGGCACTTACCCCAAACAATTTTAAGAGAGAGGAGCATTGCACGATTGGGCCAAGCTCGCACCGGTGAATTTACTAGCCCCCAGCAGAAGATCCGCGTGAAACAGTTGCTCTGTGTTTCGTTCGGTTCCGGAGGCCTGTATTCCCATCCCATTACTCTTTCATCCGGCTCTACTCTTCTGACAATGTCCCATTCTTAATCCTCAAGGATTAAGAATGGGACATTGTCAGGAGGATTAAGATTAAGGGAGGGCCCTTTTCATCAAGGTGGCAAGGCATCTGCAACACTTTTGTATTGTAGATGTTCATAGGCTGCGTTCAGTCACTTAATATAAGATGAACCGCATGCTCCTCTTGCCTGCTGTTGAATAACAAAAAAATAGGACTACTACACTACGAGTACTGGTTATCGAAAAGATTACCATGATTATCCCATAGTGTCTTTTCCTCTAGGTTTTTTGTATATCTAACAGAAGAAGGTCCGTAGCAGCGTAGGATATTGTAGCATTTTCTACGTAAGTAAAGTTTCGAAAATCTATACTAATATTATAAAGCTGAAGAGTTTGTTTGTTTGTTTGTTTGTTTGAACGCGCTAATCTCAGAAACTACTGGTTCGAATTGAAAAATTATTTTTGTGTTGATTAGACCATTTATCGAGGAAGGCTTTAGGCTATATAACATCACGCTGCAACTATTAGGAGCGAAGAAATAATGGAAAATGTGAAAAAACGGGGAAAATTATTCATGCTTGAGGGCTTCCGTTGCGTGCGCTGCGAAAACGGTTCAAGATACCAAAAAATTATGTATAAAAGAATTATTCCTCTTGAAATGATCTACAAAAATGCCCGCGACAGTATATGTCTATCTTTTAAGATTAACCCACTAGAACCGTTTTTATGTAACATAATTATGCTACGGGAGCGAAGACCCGCGGATCAGCTAGTTAGTGTATAAAACTATTCATTTTAATAATACAGTCCCAATCTCCCAACAGTTTTCCCAACATTTTCCTTCACTGCTCTGCTCCGGTTGATTGTAGCGCGATGAAAGTATACTATAACCAGCTCCAGAGTATGAAAAATAATAGTAGAGTAGTTTTTGTTTGTGTAAGGGTTATACAGATAGACAGACAGACGTTTTAAAATTTTACTGATTGCATTTTTGACATCAGCATCAAACCCTTATCCCCCCCCTGATAGCTATTTTGGAAATATATGTCCTAGTACAAAATTGACTATAGTTTTATTATAAGTATAGATAGATGTAAGTTCCTACTTCGTTGTATTAGGCTAAGCCTGTATAATAATGTAAGATTTTAATCAAATCAATAATTTTATACCATTAATGGTGAACTGGTTCAAGGATTTATGACCGATCGAATGTGCCAGAGTTGAGATTGTATGTTTGTACAACTTGAATATTTATTTCATTTATTTCTAAATTTGGAAGCCAAATAAAAAGACAGCCTATCGACCAGTGGTAAATAAAAATAACTATAAATATAAATGACGTTCTAAAAGCGCCTCGAAAAAGGCCGATTTGGAAAATGAACATTTACACTTTGAGTTTGAAATCGTAGGGGTTTTAACTACTACTTTTTAATTTAGAAATTGTACTTTTACACTAATATAATTAAGTGGAAAGATTTGATTTGTTTATTTGAAACCGATAGGTTCCAAAACTATTGGACCGATTAGAAAAATTAATTTAACATTGGCATCTTAAATTATCCCCGATGAACATAGGCATTTATAACATTACCTATGGAAGCGATGTGGCGCACAAATGCTATTTGCTATTAAAGCCCCTGTCTCTTTTTTCTGTTTTTGGGGGTTTTCCCTCAAAGACAGTTAGAATGAAATATCAAAATGGCTAATGTTGAAGTTTGGATGTGTGTGTATTGGGTGTTTGGAAGTTTGTGTGTCAATCGGACTGATCGTACTGAACGTCTTTTCAAAAAATTTTGTCAACAGATAGACTGTTAGCTAAATAAGTTTATAGCATGCCTTTTATTGGTCTATAGATCCTTCGTTCAACGCAAGCCGCGTGCATAAGCTAGTAATTAAATAAATGACATATTATAAGAACTATCCCCATAATCTCAAGTGGGTACAAACTAACTTATCAAACGTAAAAGCTATTTAAATTCATAAAATATATACAGTATTAATGGCTTTCAACTTGATCTTGTTAAATGCGTCTCGTCTCGTGTCTTACACAAAATATTTTAGTTCAAAAGTAAAATATTCTGTACGATGTAGCGAGTCGTACGTTATGTAACTTCCTAGTATTTCGTAGTATCGTTTAAATTTTTTGTTTGGTTTTACTCTTACTTAAATACAAAGGATTTAAAAATCTGTACCAATTTCAAAGATGTCTGACCCTTTAATTTTATTGCATTGATCAAAATCGATAAAAGGATGAAATCTCTCTATCATATTTGAAAATGCAAATAAAAGAAAAACCATAAAATCACCATGTTTAATTTAAGTCCTATAAAACGGACCTCTATGAAATTTTTTTCTAGACTTTTCAAAAATCTTTGAATGTTGCTCGAACCCGCTTTGTATAGATTGTCTTCTGTGTCTATCTATTTTTGGTAAAGTATTGTGTTTCCGACTTAATTGTAAACCTCCACAATTTTAATCCAAGAACTATAAAATGTTTATCTTGATTTACTAAAACATTCGATTTGACAAAGCTAAATTAGTGAGTTCAACTATTTAACAAGAATCGAGCAAATACGCGATTGTTAGCTCAACTAATGTATGCAAGTGTGTTAATTGTACTTTTGTCTTCATTTGTGATCCAGAATACTACAGATTTGTCTATATAAAGGTTTTTGATATTGTATTATTCATTTCCGTCCGTTTTTTGTCATCAACTAGCTATGGAAAATGTCTTGTCGGTACAAAGAAAAAAAAAGAACAAACGGGACTGTAATTGAGCAAGAAACAAATAATAATTTAACAAAAACTTTGACATATTTAATAATTTTAGTAGTTAAAAGTTTATAAAATTAGATCTCAAATAGATGAGAAAAATATATTAAATTTTGAAAACCATCATTTAAATGTATTCGACGCCAAAATGACTTAAAAACGTTAAGCTTAAGAAGAACACACATACATATATGGTTAGATAATATTTTTAGACAAACCAACTAAAAATTATTAATTCAATATATTTCAAAGTATATTGTTATAGCATCAACGACTTCCGAAAACTTCCTTTACCCTTTGTATTCTATAGCGTTAAAAAAATATTTTTACATAAAACGTAACATTTTTTCACACCAACCTATATACATGGATTAAGGTCTAAACATAGTAGGCTAATGACGTCTTTGTGACATAACCACAGGCTCAATTTGTGATAGTGATAAAAACAAATTAACTTTAGTATATTAATTCGCTATGAAAATTTTAGTTACGCGTCGACAACTAAATGGAATAGTATATTAGTCCAAAATAAGAATTTCACAGTACACGCTTTAAGTGCCTTTCAAAATTTCCTTTGAAACTGTATAAAATTTGCATATGCATTTTCCATCGCAAAACAATTTTTTTTAGAAAATTTTCACAACATTCCATACTATAAAATAGGAACAATCCGTAGAATTTAAAAAAAGAATTACTTTTTCACTATCAATATAAATGGCAGATCAAAAAAGAACACCGTTTAAAAGAACGTTCAAAAATGAGTAAAGAAAATCTAGTTAAAATCGTTTAAAAACAGAACCTAAGAATAATAATTAATAAATTGTGTTCATAAATAAGAGATATGAATGAAAAGTTTCTGTACGTAGGTGAGTCAGTATATAAGTGGCGGTGTTAAGCCGAGCCGCATAGATACCTGTGCGACGCGATCACTGTTGCCGGCTTCGATATCGTGAGTTCCTTTTTTAATTTCAAATTTGACGTTCTATTTTTTTTGCCGCAAGCAAAGAGATTTTGTGTAAATGAGAATTTATTCATTGAGCTATATTTTAATAACTTTTTTAGAGTTATATGAAAATTATTATATCGCTATACAACTGACAACGATTATAACAAAGAAGTATTTATTCAATAATTAACAATAAACATTTAATTTTCTAAATGCGTATTAAATTACTTAGATTTTAAATTTATTCCTAAAATCTACATTGTAATAATAAATTTTCCGCAAATCCTCGACATACTAAAACTCATTTCATAATAATGAATTAACCAAAATATTTTAATAGCTTTTAAATTGATGTTATTTTTTAAAAACCTTTAAGTATCTAAAAATAACTGGTACCGAAACACAAAAATTATGTACGAAAAATCTTTTTAAGATTTTGTTTCTAGCATCAACAGTTGGTTGAATATTAACTTAGGAAAAGCTAGTATTTTCTTGTGTTTTTAGACGAGTACTTTCCATATTGAATAAACATACTTTTTAATCATCACGGATCACGCTCGTAATAATAATCATAAAATAATGTATAATAAACCGCGTTTAAGATCCATCAAAAAGTATTTTATTAAGTAGGAAAAACTACATTTTCGTAATATCCTTGCAATAACAGTCACTTTTCTGCAATAATTCCTGAAATCTAATCAAAAGTTCAGAATTTTTAATTCTGCTAAAAACTTTAACTAAATAAAAAACTGATACATTATTCGATTCATAGTGCGATTACGTAATTTGATAGTTAAGAAAGGACAGACAAAAGATACAGGGAACAAAATAACCAAAACATTATGAATTTATGAAAATGTTCAAATGCGGTTAAAATAATCTTTATTTTCAATATTCCAAGAAGTTCGCTTTTTGACATAAAATAAAAATGTTTCGTTAACAATCAGGATTATAATAATAATGCGAAAATTATTCTGTTTTTCTTCACGTGCGATAGCTAGTGAGTATAGGTTTTTGCACTAAAATTAAAAGGTATTAGTCTTATTATATAGAGTTCCTTATTAAATAAGAAAACGGCCAAGTGCTAGTCGGACTGAAGGGTTGGAACCCTTAAATATATTAAGGGGGATATAAAATATAGGGGGTCTAATCAGCAAATTCATATTTATATTCATAACAAGAATTTTACTCACTAAAAGTTAACATTGTCAAGCATCGAACAAATAATAAATTGTATTAATTACAATATTGACAAAAGTTTATTGATATAACTTTTTTAGGGTAAGCTAAGTTGTCCTAAATCAGTCCCTAAACGACTGTCACTTCCTAAACTGTAGTAACAAGTTGTTCACAACTTTTGGACAAATCCAATTACAATCATAGTGTTTTAAAACAAAATAACAATAGAATTATATAACCTGTTAATAGAAAAAAATAGCCGATTGTATTATTACTACTTTTAAGTAAAAGTATAAGTAAGTACTTATCCTACTAATCCTATCCCGCGGTTTCACTCGAGTATATAGCCCGTTTCCGGGTTTAAAAGTATCCTATGTCCTTCTCCTAGTCCTAAGATCTCTCAACAGCTAATATTTAAAATGTGAATGTTTGGATTGTTGGATATTGAGATGTTTGGATATTTTTAATTTAATCACGCCATAACTACTTACTGTATGGATTTTGATGAAATTTCTTATACACATAGGCTTTTAGCTTCATTAGGTGATAGGACACCTTTTATCCGAATCAAATACGCGCTAAGCTGCGGGAAGAAACTAGTATAAATAATTTAATAAATAGTGTATGTAAAGTTTGTGCATTTTCATCAAGAAGTGACAATATATTTAACT
>LQNK01000366.1:207351-218436 GCA_001586405.1 Phoebis sennae | reverse complement strand
TTTTTGTATAATATTTTTTTAAGCCAACTTTCCATTTTTTTGGTGAATAGAATAGCTTATAATACGCATGATGTAGATATGGTATTTAAATATGCAGATCTAGCAACATCATCCATAAAGCACTATGGTACAACACTACACTTCAATACAAACAAGACAGAGACTGGGAATAAAAAAATTTATGAAAATAGTGTAGCCTTTATTTTTTACAGATCCAGATTAAGATTACATTAAAATATCAATGATGAATTTAATCAGATTATAAACTAATTGACTGCAGTAAAATATTGAATCTGCGAGTCTTAGAAAAATCGAAGTTTATACTAAATATTAATATAACTATCATCAATCACATTTCTTCAAATATTTAAAAACATTTTGTTATTATATTATTTTATATAGAAAACTCATAGATTCTCAAACCAATACCTCTTAATAGGTTTTAAATTTATACTTTTAAAATTAAAAGTATAATACTCCTTTAATATTTTAGTAGATTAGGCATAAGTGACTTTGCCAGGCGGTGATACGCATCTCTTCATGAAGCCTAAGCAAATGTTACTGCAACAATCCGAGTTGTTATTGCACTGAAAAAATATAAAAAGGTAGTGTTAAAATAGTATTATTTTAAGTTAAAAAATGGAATATGAATGTGTAGATGGTTTAAAAAATAATTATAGTATTTTGTTTGATTCAGTGCATTTGGTAAACTTACTTTAAAAACCTATATTAACATTTATTAATAATATTACGAGTATGTTAGGTTTATCAAGTGTGTAGGTAGAGGTATATCAACTAAATATTTTCATCATCAATATTTTTCTTCAAAAAGCTTTAAAAATGATAATACCTATAGAATCTATTAAAACAACGATTAATTACAAGCACCAAAACAAATAAAATATTTCTAAGGAAGTTCTTAAAAAATTTACTATGTATATAATTTTATAATGTAATCTTACGAATTCTCCAATTTGGGCACAGTGAAGAATATCTTTAAACATCACATAAGGAATCTTTTCATCTGGAGTTCTTGTTATCTCGTTAGTTTCTATTTCTTCATCAAAAAATTGTAAATTGTACATCTCAGAATCATCATCTCCAGCAATGTCGAGTCGTCCATTAACGCATTGAAAAACAACAATGCAAATGTAAACTATAGCACTAACACGAGACATTTTTACAAGCAAAAATGTAATGAAGAAAGAAATTATAAACAGTCGAATTTATAGTAAAGACAAGGATAATTATTGACTTAAACCTATTCTAAAAAACATATATAAATAATGGACATAAGCTTATAAGTTCTAACGATTAAATTGCACTGAAGGAAAACATACAGGCTGTAACAATAATAATAAATTGATTATCCTTATTGGCACAGTTATTGACTCGAAATCCTAGGTTGAACTTAGTCTTGGTTCTTTGTTCATAGACATGTGTATCGTTGATCATAAATCATTTTATATTGCAATTATTTGCATTCTATTTACCTTTGCGTCATAGACATGTTGATGGATAAGTAAGGTAAATCCATAGACTAGGTATAGCATTCGGGTTTTTTCTTAAATTAGGTATTAGATTTATTGTAAAATAACTTACTTTAAGTTCACATAATACTGATAGCAAGTAGACAGATACTATAAGGACAGAAATACCGACTGCCTCTTTGCATGTGGGAATTTTTATTCTTACGGTGTTGGTATTCTTGGCTACATACCTACTTATTGTTCTTTATAACATTCGACCGCATTCGGCTTCGCTCGCGTTAAATTCGGATAAATAAATGCCTATTAGCTGGATTAGATATGACTAATAGGCAATCCGTCTAGTATTTAGTTGAGGCTTAACTTACAAATATCCAACCATCCAAACTTTTACATTTATAACATTAATAGGATTTTATATTAACTTTTGGAACAACCTGTAGGCAAATTAAGTTAATAAATAATTTATTTGTATCAGTCGAACTGAATATATATTTTTAATAACACTAAAAACATTTCATGTTAATTTTAGTTTAATAAAGATATTTCATTAATGCTTTATTGTGTTTTCGTATCTTTAAGACACAATATAATATCGAATTTATTGTGGCGATAACATTCTTATGTGATTCGTATATTCAACGTTGAATATTTTAAAGTTACCTACTTAGAAGTGAAAAGTAGTTTATAAATTAAAAACAGTACATTTTTCATGTGAATTTATTTCTTGACGATTACCGTAAATGCTTGATACAATTTTAAAAAGTCAAATAAAAAAATGTCATCATCAGAAACTTTGAAGCAAACCAATTATTCTAACTTAGTTGTCCATCCTAGTACAGAAAACAAAAATTCGTATCCAACGTCCTTGATTATTCTATTTTTTTAATTACCAATATATAGATAGAACAAAAACAACAAGCAAATCAACAAGCGTTAATTGTTGCTTCGCTTTATTGAGCACACGGCTTAGTGAAAGGCATTGGAGTCAGTATAGTCACTCGGAAGGCCTGTACATAACCGCACTTCTTGACGTTAGCTAATAGCTGATATTTGTATTATTGTTTATATAATTATTATAGGTACGTACTATTCCATTACATTTGAGACTAAAACATGTCAATGCTAAAATTATTACAATTATTTTAGAATCTGTTATAAGATTAGAAATACTTCGTGGGTGATTTATTTTGTTTACAATACAAGTTCTAGCATAGGTACGTACATTCTGGTATGTACATTTAATTACACTTATAGTGTCCATTGATTAAGCTTGATATGAATATATATGAAGTATATTTCTGGTTTCTGGTTATAGAAAACCTACTCACAATAAAACCTAATTTTTTTATCATGCTCCTATTTTTATCACACTCTTATCATCATGTATACTATAACAATGTACAGTAACAATTGTCAAAGATAACACTTAATTAACAATTTCAAGATCTCTCAACCATGGTGTTAAAACTATACGCCGTGTCTGATGGTCCCCCATCACTGTCCGTGCGGCAGGCTCTGGCTGTGCTGGAGATACCTTTCGAGCTGGTGGACACAAACTTTGGGGCTGGAGAGCATATGACTGAAGAATATGCACGGGTATGTTTTTATTTCTATAAAAAACTAGAAAACAACATAAAATCGTTTCGATGTTCACAGGGAGCAAAATGATACTGTTTAAGTGTTTAACCGGGTTTAAAGCTATTTTTCTTCAGTTTAAAATCATATCTTAAGTAATTGGACTCATAATTTTCATAGCGAAAAAGGTATAGGTTTATTACAGACCTTTTTTTGTTATTATTTACACAGGTTCTCGTATTTTATTAACCATTTAAGGACTAAAAACGAATTTTATTTTTCCAGATGAATCCACAAAAAGAAATTCCTGTTTTAGACGACGACGGCTTTTACTTGAGTGAAAGTAATGCTATTTTACAATATTTGTGTGAAAAATACAAACCTCACTCTGATCTGTATCCGCAGGAGCCTAAAGCCAGGTAAAATAATTATAAATCTTTAATGACATTTTATTACAATTGTTTAAAATCTACTAAATACAATAGGTGAATGGATTTCTTCTTATGAATTTAATATTCCCACAGGGCTATCGTAAATCATCGATTATGCTTCAACTTGTCAACATACTATGCCAATATATCTGCATATACAGTACGTAAATTCCTTTTTAATGAAATAATTTCTTCCTTTAATTCTATCGAAAAACGACTTACGCACATATACAGCAACGTAAATGTAGGTCTTATTTAACCACGGAGAACTTGTTACTAACTTACTTTTAATTTTTACCCAATTAATGTTAATAGCCTGGGCATTCATTTTCCACTCAAATAAGTTGCCAAATAATTATTAAAGCTCAAATTAGTAAACACAGAAAACTTAATAGAATTTGTTTATGATTATTTTTATTGTCTATATAATAATTAATCCTTACTTTAATAATTTTGTACTATAATTTATTACTGTTTTATCATAAAATGTGATGCGTTTTTTTTTTCAGATGGCGCCAATATTTTTCGACTACCAGCGGACAGACCTAGGTCTGAAGAAGGTGCACATGGCTCTCGATGTGTTTGAGACATACATGCAGAGATTGGGCACAAAATATGCTGCGGCAAATAATTTAACCATTGCCGACTTTCAGCTCATCAATTCTACTATGACCTTGGAAGCTATAGATTTTGATTTTTCCAAATACAAAAAGGTAAGACATGTCACTAGTCACCGAAATAGTGTTTGACATAGGTAATATAGGGTTTGATATAATATAGGGTTTTTATCAAATCAAAATAATATCAAAAGAAATCAAAATCAAAATAGGTCAGACTTTAAATGAATCTTTTCCGAACTTATAACAATCATATTTGGATTGGAAATGTTCGAAAAAATATCTATTTTTTTCTCATTTAAGTACTTTTATGTAATAGTTTAAACAGAATATTATACCTACCTATTCGGCTCAGTAAACCTTACCAAAGAAAGAAAAATGACAGAACGTTAAATTCAAATATATTTAATCTTTTACAGATTCATAAATGGTACAAAGACTTTAAAAACGAGTATCCAGAGCTATGGAAGATTTCGGAAGCAGCTATGAAAGAAATACAATATTTCGCAGCCAATCCTCCAGACCTATCTAATCTTAACCATCCTATTCATCCGATAAGGAAAATAAACAAATAATTATCATAAATTATATTATATTTTTATATCGTTGTTAGATTTAGCCGGAACCAGAGACGCATTTCTTCATGTAGCCGAGGCAAGAGTAAGTGCAACAGTCCGAGTGATATGTACACTGAAAAATAATAATTATGTTATCGATTGGGACCTTGTAATAATCTACCTACCATCAAATTAAATTCGAATTTATTAAATAACAATACATTAATATGAACAATATGAAATTTATCCTTTTTTGCTATAACTATGAAAAATAGATGGTTTGATTCCAGAGAACGACTATGTGTATATATATGTATATAACAAATATGTGTATTACGTTTATCCCATACTCGATTCCGAGGACCCAATTTACAACGTTTGGCAAAAAGTTTAGCTTTTAATAACTTTATACCAAAACACTTAAGATAAAAAGGAGACCATGATCAATAAGTTTGTGAGCTTGTTACTTTCGTTTTCATGCTTTTGCTTTTAAAGATATACATATGTAGTTTTTCTAGTTAGAACAAATTATATTTTAGCATCCTAAAAAAATCATCAACCTAACTTTGTAATATTACGAAATTAATATAAAATGAACTTACAAATTCTCCAATTTGGGCACAGCGTGCATTTGTATTCACACTCGGTATATCTACTTCAGCCGGACTTTCCACATCACTTTTAATTTCATTTAACTTTACATCCTTTGTATCGAAACCTTTGTCAATGCCTTCAAATTTCAAAAGGTGTCCATTTACACACCCAATGATAAGAACACACAAAAGTAAATAGCACACTTGCGACATGATATTGTTGACTAGTTCGTGTAATGTGAAGTGTTGTGATTTATAGTAAAAGGACGGACTAATGACTAATTGTTGAATGGCATGCCCGCATCAATAGAATGCCTATTATGCCTGATAAGATGTGCAAAGAGAAACCACAGGCTGTACCTGTAAGTAATTGTCCATATGCTAATTTTCCTTTATTATATTGCTCCTGTAACTTTGCTAATACATTTTACGTACAATTACTGTGACTTTATACTTCTATACATTTATTTTAAACTAAGTATATAATATTATTCATAATCGCTAAGTAAAGGTTTTTATAATCTTATAATTTTCTTTCTAATAACACTAAAGAAATTGTAAATAAGTTTAATCCCAACAAAGAAGTTAGAATATGTTGACACATTTGCACGTCGGTTGAAAATAATTTGCTTGCCCGCTGTTACATAAAAAAAACTGATAACTATGGAGCAACCTGTATTTAAACTTGCAATAGGTATTTATTTTCTATCTATTAACCTCATTTTGCTAGCATTTTTCTTTTTCAATAACACTACAAATGTTTACTAATGATAACAAATGACGCACGTGTAACTGCGTACACTTGTAAAACATAAAATTTACAATAGAAACATTTTTGCGTAGTGCATATAATACGTATACAATAAACTCGCGCTCTCGACATTAAAAATGGATTTTGAGCAATTCAGAAGATTGTTTATATCGAAGAATGTCACATAAATATTAACAGAAATACATATACTCAAGTAAAACTATGTATGCATGCAAATATTCAGGGTTATTTTTGCATTTAAGTGTCCGGTAAAGATATCCAGACCCTGGTTGTAGAGTTGAGAGATTATATCTCTTTTAAAAAGACAGGTATACAAAAGACGAAGGATACAGTCCTGGATTTAAATAAAAGAACACGTATTAAAATATAGTTTATTTCGGATCACGTTATACTACTAACGACCCGCATTAAAACCCAAATGGATTGAGATTCCCGATTCCCGGCGCATTAAGGTTCATAGGTCTATTATTTTGCTTGGGTGGTCTCTGGTTCAAAATGCCCAGGCCCTGGTTAACGAGAGGGATTTTGCCGGTGTTGTCCACTTGCATGGCGATCGGGGAGAACAATTTGGGCAGGTTGAGGATATCCCCGAGGAAGTTCTTGCACAATGCGTCGGACAGCCGGTCCGCCATGTTGCCCCAGAGACCTATTTGGCAGAACCTAAAAAAGTGGTTTATATTTGAATTAGCAAATGTTAACAAAAGTAAGATGTTGTTGTGAATGAACTTTGAGAAACTAAACGGAACAAAAGCTCTAAAATTTTGCGACTTATTACAGGTAAAACTCTTAATTAAACTCAATAATGTATCAACACGGTAATTTTAAGAGTCGATATTGAATTTTCCTTGTTCCATTAGTTTTTTTTTTTTAATTACCTACCCTCAAAGAATAAAGTAAACAAATGTGATATTTGAAAAATGTAATTACTAAATACAGACCTAAAGTTTTTGTCCAACGAGATAGTTTCACCTATCTTCAAGTACTGCTCTCCATCTGGGGCCAATTGGAACGGTAAAAACCCAAAAATCCCCGATTTCTTCGTTGCATTCGAGTTCAAGTTTCTAGCGAATTTAGCAAAAAGGCCGACAAAGGATTGTCGAACCTTGGCATCTGTGGAAGATACGTTTTCATTGAGAGGTTCACCATTTTCGTCGAGAGGTTCGAAGAGATAGGCCAGTTCGTCTCCGTGGGCAGGGCCTTTGGCTTTTTGTTGCTTGTTTGATGGTTCGTTTCCACCTTCTGTAATAATTATATTTATTAATTAATTATTGCCGTTTTCTATCAGGCGGGATCGTGGTACATATACTGAGTCGAGAGATTTCAGATGGTTCAGAAAAAAGGACAATTTTGAACCCTTGCTTAAATTACCTCAGTGCTCAAAGCTTTTCAATGTTACAGCAGGCAAAAGGAGCATGTGTTTCACTGATGCGAGCTTGGTATAATCGTGTAAAATGGGGTAGCGACACACGTAGGTATTCTTACCCGTCGCCATATGGGTAAACAGTAGTATCTACGTAAGATCGGGCGCGCCTGATTTCCACCCACGCACGCATCGATAAACAACTTCAACTATACTGGTATAATATGCGTTTTTATGTAAAATTGAATTATTTACTTACGAGTTAACGCGATGCCAGGCACGAAATGTGATCCCTTGCTCAAGTTGCCAATGTGTTCGAAACTGTACATGAGAGCCGGCGCGCCTGACTTCCACTCGCGCACGCTTTGGTACGCAGGGAAGTTGAACAACGCATCCCCTGTACGAAAAAATATAGCAAAAATTATTTCAATTCAAGCACACATTTATATGAGGTAGCTTTGTTATATTATACAATAATAAATAATAAATAAATATCCCTGGACATTTAACACAACGTCATCTAGTCCCAAACTAAGCAAAACTAAATAGCTGATAAATATACATAAACATACTTTTTTTTATAAAGGAAATTACAATGTTCGTCACATCATAATTTTCAACTCGTGGGGATCGAACCCGCACCCTCCGGCGCAAAAGACCATTGCTGTATACACTGCGCCAATCGTGTATTCCGTCTTGAAGATACAGTGTTACTAATTACTATGTTATAGGATTCCTTACAAAGAGTCTAGATTCAATCCCCGCTCGAGACGTGAAAAAAATGCATGTGGCAGGGCACAAAAGGCGACCACCTCCTAACCTATTAAGAAAAATTGATCAGTGAAATGGATTTAAAATCCACCTCATAAGCCAAAAAGGGACACGTCACACGGACCTTCACTACACTTTTCTAACCAGCTTCCCAAATAAACGTTACAAATGTAAATTTAATAATAACAATTTTATTCACAAATGCTTATGACACAATGAAACATTCGAAGCAAAAATGCATAACAAATATTATATTTCTTAAAAGAAACATCCCTAGCAACAAGCTTCTACAGAATATTATTAAAAAAGGATAACCAAAGCCCTATTATTATATTCAACCCCGCTAGGACCCTACCTGATTATACTCAGGATGGCCGAAGGGCGACATGCAGCTGTCTATGCCCTATAATTTTATGATATTATGATAAAACATCAGTATTTTTTTTATTTTGTATACTATTTTATAACTCAAGAACTGCTAGACCAATTTGCCAGAAAGTTCGTAGGCTATTCGTATTCGATAGTTTAATACCGGAAGGAAATAAGATAATTTTAATCCCGGAAATCCCACGGGAACAGGCTTTATACGCGGCTGAAACCGCGGTGCATATGTAGTACTAGATAAATCTACGTGACAATATTAAGTTTTCTAAAACTAAGATGCATAAAAACGTGTGCAATTATTATAAAAAAAAATAATGTTTCTTAGACATTAGAGCATAAAGATCATTCC
Source organism: Phoebis sennae (assembly GCA_001586405.1). Classification (NCBI taxonomy): domain Eukaryota; kingdom Metazoa; phylum Arthropoda; class Insecta; order Lepidoptera; family Pieridae; genus Phoebis; species Phoebis sennae. The sequence continues at coordinate 209,537 of LQNK01000366.1, read as the reverse complement.
TTATCTTTTTGTTACCCGCCAATTTTTGTACCTAATGCATCAATATCGATGGTTTTAAATATTTCTAAGAAACACCCAAATTCGTTTTGAACACGATAAACATGACAATTTAATTCAGTCAGTGGTTATTTTTTTTTCGAAACCAACATCGGAACATTAATTTTTTCTAATCCCAAACTGTCAAAGTAGCATTATTATTATTTGTTGTTGGTGTACACCTACTCGATATATATATACTCGGTGTCAATAATTATTATTATGATTACGCTGAAACAATTATAGAGCAGAATTATAAAAATTCCTTACCAGTAGCTTCCGCAATCTCACTCAAGCCATCAATGGTCTTCAAGGAGCTGTCGAATATGGCCTGATAGTAATCCGGCAGAGGAATAATATCCTGTACTCCCGCCAACTTCAGAGGGTTGAGCGCCTGGACGTCCTGCAGCGTGCTCTTGAGACCTCCGATGATGTCCTTCTTGATGAAGTCCTGGACAGCTGATAATTGGTCGCTGAGGAATTTCGCGTATTTGCCTGGAAATGTTTTAATGAAGTTTGATTGCTTATGAATAATAATAAATCTAAAAAATACTGGTTCTATGTTTGTCTATGAAATATCGTTAGTATTTCATTTAGTTCGTTTACTTCACTGATTGTTATTTAAATTTTACTTTAACTGGTCCATTAATAAACGAATTTATTTACTTATTCATACTCTATATCCTTAACTACTAAAATTCGAAATCCAGACGTTATTGCAACCCATTTTTAACAGACTTTAAAAAAAAGGAGGAGGTTCTCAATTAGTCCGTATTTTTTGTGCCTTAACCTATTTTCAATTTAATTAGATTTTGCACCGACTTTTATAGATTTCAACAAAGATAAAGTAAAAGTTATTTTCTACTCTTTAGTGTGTTGAAGTCGACTTTATTTTTGGTCAAAAAGTTATTATATACCATCGCTGTGTCTTAGGAGAGGAAAACGTTTAATTAATGGGGTACACAGAGCAAGAATTATGGCAACGGGACGGGAAATGAAAAGGCAGTTCACATCTTCTAAAGATAATTAAATAATGGAGTATAGAGAGCAAGATCGATGGGAAAAAAAAAGATCGATGGGAAATGATCACGTCTTCCTGAAGATGAATACATATTTCTTACCAAATACAGCGCGCGATGTTTCAGCAGAAGTGACCCCTGTGAGCATGGGGCCGAGCTGGTGCTTCTTCTTGATGGACTCACTGGGGTCCTCTTGTACGAGGGTTGGAAGTCCACGGCTGTCGTCTGCACCTTCGACTCTTGCACCCGGTCCTGGAGAATTTAAAGTTAAAGACTTTTATTTCCCAAAAAGAATACGAAAAATATATTCACTTACATGAGAACATTAAAATTATTGGTGGAAAGCATTTTTGAACTTATATTCTAAATACATTTAAACACACGTAACAACATATCTCACTGGAAAAGTATTCATAACCGAGTTTTATAAATTTAATCTAGTTAATCTATTTAATCATATCATAAAATTTACATTATGCATATTAAATTAATTAATATCACCTATCAAAATAAACAATTTATTTCATCGAAGGAAAATCAAAGAAAACCAATACATTTTATAAAAATAGAACAACATATTACTCTGCATTTACATAAATTGCTAAAGACAAAATATAACATCTCATACTCGTTTCTACTCATTTAATAGTTAAAAATTTGTATTTTTTTTATTATACATTAATTTAATTGTATGAAAAGATCTTTAAATGCGGTACAACTCTAGGATGTTAATACATGTTACTGACTCACCGGATCGTCCAGAGATTTCATCCAAAAACGCCTGTGTATCGGGCATGCTCATTGTAATGTCTTGGTCAGCCTAAAAAATGTTTTATTCGTCAACTATAGAACTAACGCCTGACGCTAATGTACATTGCTATTAAAATAATAAATACCTAAGTTGTATTACAAATTATAAATCCTAACTTCCTAATTCCTGACTAACATTATAAATGAGAAAGTAACTCTGTCTGTATGCCTGTCTCTTCTTCACGCCTCAACTACTGAACTGATTTGTATAAAATTTTGTACAAATATCCTAAAATATCTTAGAAACGGGAACAATACGGGGGTGAAACCGCGAGGCACATCTAGCTAAGTCTAAATAATTTATAGAGTCCTTTTATAAAG
>LQNK01000366.1:188397-207270 GCA_001586405.1 Phoebis sennae | reverse complement strand
CAACTTAGGACGAGTCAAAAACCTTGTATGGGATGGGGCATCTGTACTAGTATAGTATTATATTATCTGTGATATTAGTAAATACTATTAGGTAAAACTTACCGAAGGGGCTAAGTTTGAAAACAAGACAACATAATTGAAATATTACTTGGCATAGATCTTTTCAAGCTAAAGCCTAAAAGTAAAAAAATAAAATTAAAAAATTCAATGAAGTGTCACCTTCACAATCTTCTCATACGGCAAGTTCCTCAGGCACATAACCAATCTCTCCGCCGGTTCCTTGGGACAGTCCGTTTGCTTCGCCAATTCCTCTGCATGCTTCCTTGAATCGGATTTAACTGCGCCTGAAAACAAATATATTGTTCGTGTTATATTTATATACACACAATAAATGCACACATATATTTGATTGTAAATACGAGCAATACATTATCATCCAAATATTAAGTTGTGACGCTATCATTCTAATTGATGATCTCAGGTAAAAAATTAAACGGAAAAAGAGAAAAAGTTACAGTTACCCATGAGTCACCCTTATACGTGTATACTTGCGTAAAAATCGCATTCACGATGCATCATGCTAATGTTTGTATGAGGGTGTGGTTTTTCGTCACTAACATGCATTTGAATTATAAAAGTAAAGTTTAAGAAACCGTAAAAGGCACCGAGAATTATAAAATTATAATTATATTGAAAAAGATTGATTTTATGGAATAAGTTTTATTAATCTTCGTGGTAAAAACTCCTGTCAAAAAACTATATTTGTACCTTCACCTTTTTCTTGAAGTCTCCGAAGGGCCCCATGAGGGATGCGGGTCTCTCAATATTATCATAACTGGAAATGCCCTATTAAATCTAAACTCAAATTCTTCTTAAACATTTTCTTTTGTGAATGACATAAGCTTATCCCCGCCAGTATCATAGATGTGAAAGTACCTCTGTCTTTATATTTGTCCATTCTTCATGCCTAAACCACCGAACATATTTGGATGATATTTTGAGCCACGAAATAGGACATAAGATTGTTCTCATCTTAAAAATTCGATACGAGCGGGATATACTTAACCACGTAGCAGAGTTCTTTGTTGTCAATTTACCTGGTGATAGAGGAGCACCAGATAAAGCAGCTACACCAGTAGCAGAGCGTCCCTCCCGTGGAGTCTCCGAAGACAATCCCATCAGGGACGCCGCCCTTCCACCAGTACCCTGACCCATAACCACTAACCGCGAACGGTCACCACCGAAGAACTCTATGTAATCATTTATCTGGAATGTAATAAACCATATTATTGGCAAAAAAATATTTCCTGATCGGCAAAATCCTAGAATTGAAGACATATCAGACAGATTCATAAGACTATACAGACGCAAATGTACACCACATTTGCATCTGTATAGAAATTTGAATTACACATTTTGTTTCATCTGAATGAAGATTATAATATTCTATTTAAAAACGATGGTAAGAGTGTCTATAATAGCCTAAGGAATCCCATATTAAATTTTTATCAAGGAGACTTTTCGTTTAAATTGAACTTATCTTAATATTGGTTATAATATATTCATATTATTTATTGTATAATTAATCTTAACAGAAACAATTTGTTTCCATCATCCCTTAGAATGTAACAAATTAATTAAACAAACATATTAACATGAATAAACTATCGCACAAATCATTTTATTAGCAATATTCTCCTATTAAAATAATAACAATAACTCACCCATGTCATAGCCGCCCGAAGGTCAAACATTCCAACATTACCATTTGCATCTCTATTGCCAGTGCTTAGGAAACCCAGAGAACCCAACCGGTATTGCGCTGTTACAAGAATTGTGTCTTGCTGGACGAAATGCTGACCCTAAAAGTATTCAATATAAAAGACAAAAGAAGAGGTTATACAGACAAAATTGGCGGGAAAAACCTTTGCACAGAATCAATGAAAAATTATCAAACATGTAAAGCAAAAACATAAGCAACAAAATTTTATAAGCATTTGATACTTGATGGTGGAAAAAAATCATGGTATAAGCTCGAGAGTAAATTAAATTTAATCATTAGTATAAATTCCCATTAAAATATAAATACTCACTCCATACGGTGTAATGGATCCAGATTTATAATTTCCACCATGGATAAAAAATACCACTGGACAACCTGCAAAAATATTAATGAAACGATTACCGACCAAAGTAAATTCAAAAATATATATTTTTCAATTAAATCATATGAGATCTGATTAGCAATATAACGTATTTACACAGAGACAATATGGAAAAAGATAAGAAAGTTTTACTGTCTGTTTTCAGCAAAATTTTAACAGTTGAAGGTACCTTGTTCTTCGCCAGGCATCTTCGGGGCAAAAACGTTAAGACACAAGCAGTCCTCGTTTCCAATAATCCTGCCTGACCCCCTGGGATCCATTTGAGGACACGGCAGGCAATTCCTGGTAGCGTTGATCTCACCGGCTAGGTACTGTCGCACGGGGCGTTGAAACCTCCGGGGCCCAACTGGTGGTTCTGCATATCTGAATACAGTTTATATTTTTTACCCTCTTAGTTTGGACTGGTTTGATTAAAATTAATTGGGGCCCTGCTTTAGCGGGATAGGAATGAACCAATCAGCGTGTGTTTTAATACATCGTTTAAAAATTAGTGTTTTCCAAGATTATTGGTATCTTGATTAATTTCAGAGAAGAATATTGCATATTTAATTAAAGATGTACAATATTTGTGAAAAAAAAAGATTTTTTTTTAATATTTTAATTTTAAAGATTACTATAATAAATATATAATTTGTTACCCTGGCTTGCTAGACATGCTCTGTGATTAGATTTAAACAAAATTATTATTACAGATAAAGTATTAATTTAAACGATCTATATACGTAGCTGTAGTACAAAAAAATGTTAATTTGAAATTAGGTTATTTTTGTCTATCATGTTTGTTGATAATTATTTTTAGTTTAGTATAAATTTAATCAAAGGTTTTAGGTACGTGAACAGACAACCAACGGATATGATAGTCTATCAGTGCATCCGTTTAAATCGAATAATCTTTTTTATTTAATAACTCGCCAAAATAAAAATAGATTCCTAAATATAATATCATAATCGTAACAATTTCTTATATTTTAAGCGAATTTAAAATAAACGTCTGAATTCGACAATATGTTATTTTATGTTTGGTCGCGCAGAACTTTGTTACAAGACCGATTTTCGTAAATCTTTAATTGTTTGAAAGCGTGTAAGAACTCTCGATGAGGTCCTATATTCACCATTTGAGGATCTGATGATGGAAATCAAAAGAAATCGAGGAAAATCCTCGTAAATAATAGGCTTGCCTGTGCCCATGTGCTTTTTCTAAGCTCTCAAAAAGTATGCACAAAAGTATACAGAAAGATGTTGGATTTCTCAACGGGTTGGGAGTTTAGGAAATACTCCTGCGTTTTGGTATCAGACACACGTTTATAAAAATAAGAAAGTAAGATGTTTTGAATACAAAAGAGAGTTTAGTGGAGACTAAAAAGGGAAAATAATAAGTCTTTGCTACAAAAACAACCGACAAAAGAATAAAGATTGATCGTATCCAAAATCGTCATTCTCATTCCTATTCCTATCAACCAATGCGTATCTAGAAAAGTTTTATTGGATTGAAAAAATACAAATGTTCGAGATTTTTTTATCGGCGGTTGGCTCTCCCCTATTTCTAAAAATTCTCTCTTATTATAATAAAAAGGTACATAGGAACAGGACAGAGGGGTTTAGGATATCATTACGGTTCTTCGCGGCAGAGATAATTTTCTACCGCGGGGTAATAAATAATTTCCTACCTGATCCCATAAAACGAATAATAACCAAGTCGATCATCCTTCTTCCCCTCGATCCTGGCACTAAACCCGTGTCGCTGGGTGAACACCACCGCTGCATCAGGCTCGGGCGGCGCGGCCGGGTTGCCGCCGACCACCGCCTGCGCAGGCGCATACAGCGCGCACACCAACACGCACAAGAGCCACGCCATCACTGAAGCACCCTTTGACTGCCGCCCACCCAACCTGAGCTTATCAAAGTTTGAATGTGCGAATTTGGCAACGAAATTTATTCAAAGTTTAAATGCAACGTTGTGGATCGATAAAATAGGAATTTATAAAGGATTTAAAGGGACGCCAATTTCTCTGAATTTATTTTTGCTTTTGCATTCACGTTAGGAAATCTTCGGAGTTTTACTGATTGTTGATGATCAGCAATTTCTGTTTAGTCCGGTAGTTTTACTTATTACGTTGGCAATTTTTATTTATTATTTTATACCTGCACCTAGTCAAAAATCAAGGCAAAACTACTGCTAAGCAACATAGGCGTGTTTAAACAAAATCTTATCAAATAGCATGATCCTACAAATAGGCATTATTTCACCCCAGGACCATGATATTATCTATTAGAGGGGTTTTACCTTTATTTTGTTTTATCCACGTTAAACTAGACTTAGGGCTAGTTATAGTTATGATGTTTAAATACCAATTATCTGTAAAAAAGTTTTAGGTATATATACCGTATAACTTACTTCTTTTTTAAGATTATAGACTTAGAGGATCCGGACTTCCAGGTTACTTCATCTTGGTTCTTACATACGTCCATCATATTAAATCTCATAACCAAAGGTTAAGTTATTTTATCTAATAGCACGGATATCCTTTTTTTTACGAGGGGAAATGCCTTCGCATACCCGGCCGTCTGGGGAAACGACCGGGGTATTTCGGACTTGCACCGACTAAAACCCCTCGATGTTCCTTCACACACCTTGTGGGGATCACGGGCACGCCGTAGCATTCAATAGTAAGGATGTCCTCAGCCAACCTCGAATGTGCAATTGGATTTTACCATGGTTACATGATGCGCGGACTCACGTAAAATCCAAAAATTCGGTTTAGCGTATAATTATAATCCACTCACATCGCAACTTTAGCACTAGACCAGTTTACACGAAAATTTTCTTGCATAATTGTTATTTGGTCAAACTTAGGTTTTGTGCTTTTTTATGTACATTTTTTCATCTCGTCTGTTTGTATACCTACCTAGTTTTTGCAGTATTGATTTTTTTACACTTTTGCTTCTATTTATTAGTAAACTTTATTTAATTACAACCGGATTCGAAAATTCATCATCAGGTAGTCTGAATTGAATTTAGTCTATAATTCAACTTAGTTCAAATAAATAATTAAATAACTGTACCCTAATACAATGAATAGCGTAGGTGAGAGTCGTAGGTAGCAGATTTGGGTTTAGCTAACTATTTGTATAAAATAGTCGCAACTCGCATGTGACGAAGAAACTGAACCATTTGAAATTTTATTTTATAACTAGCTTTCTGCCCGCGGCTTCGCACGCGTGGGCTACTAATTTCGGTATTTTGTAGAGGCCACGGAATAGAAAAAACAAGTGGAAGTGCCCTAGTGCTTCTTTAGTATGAGAACCAATGTCGCCAAACTCACACATTGACAAATTAAATCGTACAATGCATACAAAAGAAGCAATGTCAAAAATTTACAAAAAACATTTCGGTTGAAAATCGTATTTATTGTTATTTAAAATGAAGTCTTTTTGTATGTCAGTAAGGTAGTAATTAGTTTATCTGTTCAATCAATTTTCCACCTAGAAAAAAGGTAAAACTATTCATCACTAGAGGGCGATATTATAAATTCATTAAATTTTGTTCTCTAACACCTTTTAAATAAATGTTATATTTACGGTACAACCGTTTGACACTCAGTTGTCATTTTGCTACTCACCCAGTGATTGATCGTATCGATAACTACATGTCGATATTAGTTAAATTTCCACTATGACCGAAAAATAATTAAACATAAATTTAAGAACTCCAAGAGTAGGAAGTCGTCCTAACTGATTCCTTAATTAATTTGTATTATAAATTAATATATATTTTAATACTACTTATTTTCAATTTGTTTTTGTGGTTTGCAGTGTTACATTTTATACGATGGTTTAAAATCCTTCGTTTGCGAGTCCAATACTTTTTAGCTGATTGTAATAAATTCAAGTATTGTTTTTACATTATTAATTTCACTTATTTATCGATATTAACAAATTTGTCACATCCCTCATCGAAGCTTCTAGAACCTATATCATTTGATTTAGGTACGTATTAAAGTCAATTATGTACTTTAAGTCAACAGCATAAGGTATTTTTTAATTTGAAAAAATATACGAATTTGTGATTTTCACAATAATTTACATTTTATTGTATTAAAACAAACTTTTATATTTGCCGGTGATAAGATACATCGCCATGAGACTTATTTATTATGCTGGATCGTTTTTACAATTTATAATTGCGCAATAAGGCCTGATTTCAATATTTTATATCTGAAGTCGAGACGTTATGTCACATCAAGTACCGAATAGTGACTGGACCGATTTTGTACTAAGTCTGCACATCGACGCAAAGTTGAAAGTCGCTGGCTAGAGCAGCAGGGCACTTCCACTTGTTTTTACTATTCCGTGGTAGAGGCGCACAACAAAAGTTTAAAAAAATTACGGTCGCTGGACCGCTGATATATGCGCATGTCTATAGTTCGTTTTATAATTTTCTATAGAAATAGGTTTGACCAAAATCTCACAGTGCGCGCGCCTCTTCAAAATACAGAAAATTGTAGCCCACGCAAGCGAAGCCGCGGGCGGAGAGTTAGTTATTTTGAGATTTTTGAGAGTTTATTGAGTGTTTTTAGCGTCTTAATCTATAGGTTAACAGTATAAAAGGACATGTCCGCAACTCAATCAAAATCTCACATTGTCACGTGGTATGACATTTTCACGACTTTAGAAGCGTATATCTCAAAAATTATTTATTTTAGCAAAAATCGCATTTAGAAACCTCGATATCATTTTTAAATACCTTTCCAATGAAACCTCATTCAATGATGTATTCGCGAATATTTTTTTTTACCCTCCGTTTACATGTATGGAGAGCCACCCCAAAAACATATTTTTTTAAATAAAATGTAGCCTATAAGTTGCACCTAATATTGGTCTATCATGAGCATGAGTCTTAGCATGTGAAATTTTATAAAAATCTGCCCAGTGGTTATTACGTGATTGACGCACATACAAACAGATAAACAGATAAACAGACAAACAGACAAACAGAAAAAAAAATTAACCATGGTTTTGGTATCTATAGAACATACATATTGCATACCAATTACTCTTTTTGAAAAATATTCAATGTACAGTAATGGTTCGGTTACTGTTTTATTATATGTATAGATTAAATCCTAAATTGTCTCTAATGAACATAAGCTGTATTTAATTAGCGATAAATAGATAACTAATGTTACCAAACTAACTCTTCTCTGCTTTATAAGAATGTATATTTTTTTTATTAATAATATAAAAATATTGTGAATGTTTGTTTCAATGTTTGTGTGTCAATCATATCACAACTACTGAATGGATTTAATATACAAATTTTAGATACCTACAGGCTACAGAAGCCCCCGAATTAAATGTGAGCGGAGACGCGGGCTGGGGCTGGTGTTATCAAAATAAAAAAAAAATATTTTGTCCAATAAGTACACAATAACTTAGTAAGTAATGAATTCGGGCAAAATAATAACTTAATAATGCACTTTTTTCTGAATATGTATAAAATAATAATTCCATTTAATAGTATAAAATAGAATAATAAGTAGGTATTATATGAAAAAGATTATCCTTTAATAGTTTTACGCATTACATTACTTCCAAAATAAATTCTATTCAGGAGTACAAATTACAATCGATTATTATTAACCCGGCACGTCATAAGCATTTACCTAATAATCTTCGGTTTACTAAATGTGCTATTAGCTGGTACTTCCACGTACTTAAATCAAAAGAAAAGCAAATAAAATATATTACATTAAACAAAATATTATATAAAATTACTTATTCTTACAAAATAGTATTAGTTATATAACCAGAACCAACCTTTTAATTTTAAAGCAATAATTTATTAACGGAGAACTCAATTATATTTTATATAAATCATGCAAATTAATAACCATTTGCACGAAACCAAAAAGATTCCAAAGCCACGAATTATGCGAAGTGACCAAAAACTGACAACACTTTCGTGCAAAAATGTATATTTTAAAAGCAACTTTATTGGGCTGAAATACGGCTCTAATTTGTAAAAATCTATTTTCATTCTGCACAATATCGTCTATCTCTTTCTCAAGGTGAGGCATGCGTGTCTCAACTTAAACCTAAGTTTGCTTTGTTTACTTAAACATTGATTTAAAATTTGATAGACTGTATAAAAATAGACAAAACTAAGAATAATTTAATTGAAATCGATTAAAAGTACTTTCTTAATAAAAAATCTTCATAAGACACTTTGCACAAGGAAAGTAAGTATTTTAGTCAATTAGTGTAGGTAAAGATAAAAATAATTAGCCCCGAGTAGCAACAATTGTAATGGAAATTTCGCATATTTGAATATTTCGTTAACATTTGTTTAATTTATTATGAACACAATCAGTAACATAGAGCAAAAATATATACTTAAGAGATTGAGAGTTACAATTAAAGATTGGAAAAAAATCGCAGTTATATTCGACGGTTTGTGTATCCAATTCATATGCTGAAACTGATCTTTTACTAAATATGTCTGTTTCCTACTCATATTATATTATAAATCTTCTTAAGTTGAGATTACGTTAAAGATAATCCTGTTTAAAAATAAAGCTTATACTATAATTATTTGTCTTTTTTATGTACTTATATCATTTATTAAAAAAAAACAAACAGTTTTTGTATTCTTCACAATATAAGTAATAATAATTAAGTTTTACATTCTACTAATATTATAAACGTTTGTTACTCTTTCACGCAATAACTATAGAACCGGTTGTAATGTAACTTGGTATTCATATAGGTAAGGATCAAGAATAACATATAGGCTCGTCTCAGAATTCCTACGGGATCAGAATGATGATCAGATCAGATCAGGCAGATGGAGTGCGGCCGAAGACTCGATTGACGCCGAAAAACAAATAAAACTTCAAAAGCAAAATGATCATCTAGTTTGACACAACACATCCAAAAATGATCATCTAGTTTGACACAACACATCACGAGGGCTTCGAAATTTTCAAATGTCACTCACACAGATGTACTTGGAGTTAGCGTGACTCGAGTCTTAGAAACACTCCATTTGCCTTTCATTCTCGAATCTGTGATTCTAGTATGTTATAAAATAAATAAAAAATAAAAATTGTTTATTTGACACTTTTATAATCAATGGTACTGTGGGTAGAGCGCTGTTTCCTTACTAGGTTATTAAATAACCTGTATTAAGGAGTAACAGTCCTTCCCCTGGATTAATGGAACATTTTGGTGAAATGTAGTTATTACATTTATAATGTTACCTTAACAAAAAAAAAAGAAAAATATAGCATACAAATTAATACTAGGGTTTGTTAGTAGGTGCGTGTGTGTGTCTGTGTGTGTGTGTGTGTATTTGTGTGTGTGTGCGTGTGTGTGCATTAGAAGGAGTGTTTACATATGTAGATTTTTGTGTGCGTGATATCAAGTGGTCCTAAATCATTTCGTTATATTTTATAGGTTTCGTTGGTTAAGATATAAAGAAAAAATATAATATAGTCGTGATTAGTATATTATATATTTTTTAATTCTATATTAACATTATGGTGACCCGCTCGTTTGCCCGCTCTTATATGAAAAAAAAACCAACGAAACTAAGGAATATTTATTACACATGACTTTTTTTAATAATCGAATGCTAAAAATTAACCACTTTTACCAATAAATAAAATAAATAAGGAAGTTTAATCAACTTACATTGCAACATGAAATTAATAAAATTAGGTTAGATGTATCTTTAATACACACCAATATTATTCTCGCGATAAATGACTTTTTTACCCGCGATTTTTGCCTTCCGCCCTTAGATAGGCTTAATAAGTAGAGGGCATATGGTATTAGTTCTTCTATATTCTCTTATCTTTCAGTAATCATTGATAACTTTTTGTAACTTATATTTCAATTAACAATAAAAATGCCCTGCAAATACGTAGGATTCTTTAGAAATATTTTACGGTTTTTTTCTTATTTCATGTAGTGAGACAATTATGGAACAATATTCTATATATTTCGACAGAAAATATACAGGGTGTCCCGTAATGAGCATGAAGCATCTCTTGAGGGATGATAGCCGAGCCAATAATCTATCAAAAAAACCTAATATAGGTCATACGAAAATATCACTGTTTTTGAGATATTGAGGATTTTGTAGTTTTTTCAAAAATGTTGACCTCGCCCAATGTTTTATATTACCGTGGCCGTAATTCTTATTTGTTTTTCATATTTTTTTTACCAAGTTTTTTTTATGAGTTGCTTTCTTGGATACATGTATTAGATATTAATAGAAATATCAGACAATGGAAGAAAAAAAATATTTATTTCAAATTTAGTATGGAGTAAAATTTTGAGGTCAGATTTGATAGTCTGTGGTTTAAAAAAAATGTACTACACTGAGACGGTCAGTGAACTTAAAAACTTCTGTATTTAATACCAATTTCAAAATGGTATAAAACTTATGGTTTTTCCCTATAGCAAAAAAATATTGCAATTTGAAATCAATTTGGGACCTATTTTAATGATACGTCCAAGATGATACTTAGTATGAAATGTTATTTTATTTCCATAAAAAATGAAACTAAATGTTATTATTGGTCAATATTAATAAGAATTCATAATTTGTAATGTGATGAACTTCTAAAAAGGAAGGCTTGGCTATTTTTTAAAATCATTATGTCATGTCCATCCTGTGTTTTTAAAAATATATACATATAAGAATAATTAAAATGTATAATTAAACCTTCGTCTTGTTATGAACAAAAAAAACAGGTAGTACAACATAATCACAATTGATGTTTAATGTTAAAAGTAACGTATAAGATAACCATGCGTAATCTCACTAACACTATCATGACTAACTTTAATTCAAAACTTCCTCATTGGGATCTATGTCCAAACGCTCGTTAACCGTTTTGTATTGTTAATGAAGATATACCAAATGTTTCAAAGACGTATGCGTTATTTTGACGCAAATTATCTTTTTAGAGTTAAATGAAATATTGGAACTCAAGCAAAACACTTTTAAATAAATAAATAATATCTTTATTTTTCTCACACTTAGTATCTATACAAACATAGCTTATATTAATATACATATAAAAGTACACTTAAAAAACCTTCATAATTTGTGTGAGGACTGGTGTCTGGAATGGGCGTAAGCCTGCAGTACAATCACCAGGCTCTTACCCTGTATATCCGAGAAAGATTATTTATTGTAAATTTAAGTCAAGGCGTGATGTAGAAAAACAAGAGTTACAAATAGAAAAAAAAATAAGCTATATGAAAATAAAAGAATCATTTATAAAAGTTTACTTTTAAAAGTTATTAGGATGGTACTATCACGTGGGTACTATTTAGTGTTTTAGTATCCTCAAAACAAATCTGTAATCGTTTAAAATATATTGAAAGGACATTACATCCAGTTTTCTATAAAAAAAATATGTTCTTGTGTTATTTATAAATAATAGACTTGACTTGTTGACTTTTAAATAACGCATTTAGTTGATAATAAATACCCGACATTAATAATAAATCCAGCATATAGCACACATTTTATTGTTGATATTTAACTCAAATTGCAACAATTTTTTTTTAATTTTTAATTTGATTTGGAAAACGAAGCAATTTTAAGTATGAAAAAGCCATTATATCAAATGTTAAGTTGAAAGGCACACTACATCACCTAATGTCAAAGTGACAGTTGCTAAAGTTAAAATATAATAAATACTGACAATAAAAATTTCTTATTACACTTAATTAGTGTGCAGTTTAAAATTAAAAACAAATATGTATTTATTATAGTATTTTAATGCACAGAAAATTTATTATAATTTTTTAAAGTTTCGTGCAGATTTTGTCGTGCATTACAACCCTGTGACGACACACAGTCCGTCGTTTTGCGTCATCATATAGCAAACCGCAGTCAAACCGGGTGGTCGTGGGATGAGAAATTCGTATTAGAAACCTTATATTTTTTTTTCAAATGTTTCTAATATCAAAAATATAAAAAGTACAAATATTAGGATAGGTACGTTTTGTTTTTCAACTGAGTTTAAAATGGTGTTTGTGTTGTATAGTAAACAGTTACTAATTTTTGCTTCGTTTTTTGCAGGGTCCTTCAGCGCACGCCGCCAACATGGCGTCGGACGAACAATTTTCGCTATGTTGGAACAATTTCCATGCGAATATGTCAGCAGGCTTTCATGGCCTGCTGTCGAGAGGAGATTTAGTAGATGTAACGTTAGCTGCCGAGGGCAGATTATTACAAGCACACAAATTAGTTTTATCAGTATGTTCTCCATATTTTCAAGAAATGTTCAAAATGAATCCTACTCAACATCCCATAGGTAAGTTTGTCATCAATCAGAAGATACAAATTGTGTTGTTTTTGTGTTTGTGGAGTGTTAATCTAATATATTTCTTCTTTGTTGCAGTATTTTTAAAAGACGTTAGTCATTCGGCTCTAAGAGACTTATTACAGTTTATGTATCAAGGTGAAGTTAATGTTAAGCAAGAAGAATTAGCTACGTTTATTAGTACCGCGGAACAACTTCAAGTTAAAGGTTTAACCGGTAATCAAAATGAAGAAAGTTCCACGCCATCCAAACCAAAGCCGACGTCGAGGCCAGGCCCGAGGTCGTCACAACAAAGGCAATCTGTTATGACTAAGATAGAGACTGATTTAGATTCTAAGCCCTCCTCAACTCCAGTAGCAATTAAGAGAACAAATAGGCCATCAATAGCGTCAAATAACTCTTCATCATCTCAAAGTGGACCAGCGAAACGGAAATGTGTCGATCCCTTGGAAGCCGGACCTTCGGGTTCAGCGAAAGAGGAATTCGTTACGATACCGGACGAAGATGAAAATAACGCTGTGGCACCGAAAATGGAACCTGAATTTGTTAATGAAAGTATGTGGGATGAAGATGAAGATGGCGCTAATAATGACGAAACGAATTTCGGCGAAGATGACTCGAATATGGAAATGTCTGGTAGGTGTCAACACTTATTCAATTTACGTTATATTTCGCATTCGACATAAGCTTATAATTATATTTTATTTCACAGGTTTTGATGGCTCAACGACAGGCGATGGTACTATAGCTGGGGGCGGGGAGGGTGGTGCCGTAGGCGATGCACAAGGTAGGTTTTCCACCCTTGCACATTATAGGAGCTACACCCATTTACTCATGATGGCTATAGCTTCTAAGATTCCATCTATTTTGCTAATGAGTCTTCGGGATACTTTTTCAATCATTAATAATAAAACCTACCCATCGATTCATTAGCCTTAGCATAGTGTGAAATTTGTAAGTTAGATTAAGCTTAGTTAAGTTTATATTTACTATTCATTTGTGTTGCAGGTATTCTGTAATACAATAAAGGTCACGCTTTATCGTAAAGCGTGGTCTTTATTTACTTTTTTGTATGGTATTGTCGGTAAAGGTGATAAGGTAATAAAAGGTAACTGGTAATAAAGGTATGGTAATTTTTGGTAAAAGGTATGGTAATAAAAGGTAAACTGTATTGAGGTAAATATTTTGACATCCAACATCAAACTGGTAAATCATTTTTTCCATGTTTGTGAAATGGTATGTTGAAGTATAGTTTTCAGGTAGATATTATATATGCACATTGGCTGCGCATCTTGTGGTATGAATTGTCAGGTGACTGCGCTTCCTATGGTATGAATTATGGTAAGATACTGGTTAAGTATGATGAACAGTGCTCCAATGACTGTCATTGGCGTTGGTTCATATATGGTCTAACTATACAAAATGTTCAGATTGAGATGTTATTAGGCTGGTCTTGAGAATTTGATAGTAGCACCTTTTGGTAATCGATGCCACCTTATTTACGCTGCATTCTCATTACGAGAAACTAAATTGAGAATGTTGCGTTATAATTCTGGCTGGCATGAGTATTAAATGCCGTGTAAACTATCTAAATTGTCAAATTTCATGGTTTTTAAAATTTTGAGGCGTCTAATCTGATGAAAATTCTTGGATTGATAGCAAATTTGTACGTGAACGGCACGAAATTAGAACTAATTTGGATATTTTGATCATTTATCCTGTTTGATGAAAGCTTGGAAGTTTGACAAATAAGATCGTTAACAGTGCGCCTTAGCATCTAAAATAGAATACCAAATTTCCTAAGTACCATTTTTTGCTATATAATTTATAGTAAAAGGTTCTAGGTTAATATTTTAATGGTAATATTACATGAAAAGCAGTTGGATATTTTTATTGGAACCTATATTAAAATCGTTCAGTGACTTTATCGCTTACCTATTAATAACATACAAACAAATTCGAGTCGAAAGTTGATCGCATAGGTGATCAAATTCCAAAATTTAAGTTCAAATAGTAGTAAATCATAGATGTACTATGTTCACAAATTTGATTAATAAAGTGGGCCACTCTTGCAAAATGAATAGTTACAAATGTTTAGTAGTCCCAATCGTAGGATACAAGAATTTGCATGAAATAAAAAAACCGCCCCTAACATCCGATCCCTCATTATTGTCAAACTAGTTAGGTCTTGAAGAGGGCCAACAACTTTTTATTGCAGACTTGAAAACAATTCATAAAGCAAATTTACTAAATACCAGGTCTATAGGTGGTAAGTATGATGCACCACAAGGTTTAATTGGATCTTAAGTCAACGAAAATGAAAAGCTTGAATAGAATAATCTGAGAATAATTTTTTCGTATTTTACCCAGTTAACATTTTAGTAGTACTCAATTTTGAAAAAAGATGAGCAATTATATGGAATAAAGTTAAAAATAGCGTGTGAAGTTGGTACCTACCTCAAAAGACATCAATTGTAAAAAAAATAACTGATAATCAGTGATAGCTAGCTACTAAAACAAAAGCTAAAAATGAAAAGAAAAATATTAAGTGCGCCCCCGCGCTTAATATTTAAATTGGTAGCGCGAGCTTTGCCTAGTGCCTTGAACGATACGAGTTCTATTGTACAATATTCTATTTGTCTCTCCGACTTAAATATTAAAAAGAAGTTCTTATGTGTATTACCTCGTTACTTTGTAATTTTACGTAAGTATGTAGTCTTGATATAGAATCATTCCTTGGTTACAATAGAAAAAATCCTCGTCAAATTAGTATGAACTCAAAGTTTGAGGCATTGTAGTAAACGCACATGAGGCATAGAAAAGTGCGGCTGTGGCAAAGGTCCAGAAAAAGGAGTGGCAGTGAATGTGTTAAAGGAATATCCCATTGTAAGAAAAGGTGTGTTCAATACTCTTTTAGTCTTTTTTAATACAATATGCGAGTTTATTATATTGCAACACATATCACACCAGCATACACAGTCAAGCTATTATGTTGTAAGTAGGGTATTTTGCATCTTTAGGTAGCAAAGTGGAATTAATTGCTATTAGCCGGATCCACACCAGACAATCCATAATGGATCGCTCTCCGCAATTCAAGATCGTGATGCATGGAGCGTGGATCGTACTAGGCCGATCCAAGAGCAATATTTTTCGATTCTTACTGGCTGCTCCAATGCGCTCCTGCCGATACATACTGGATCAGTTGAACTTTGGCTATGGAGTTACATGTGCATCGACAGCAACAAGCTACATTTTACTTATATATTGACGACAAGAATTACGAAAACGAACAATACTTTCTTTTTCGTAATTTTTAAGGTTGAGACAATGTTTAAAAACCGACTGGATTATAGGACTCTGTCACTTTACAAGGAGTTCTCTTACACCTCTATTTGTGTAATTGGTATTGCATAAACATTTTCCATATAAAGGGATATTAAACGAATACATTGCCAATTATCCATAACGGCGGATGACACGATTCAAGATCACAAAGTTGCGCGCCCCAAGCGACTGAGGCCGCTTTGAGCGTGAAAATCTGCAACGACTAATCTACTCGCCTACTTTGTGTGATTAAAAATTCACTTCGAAATAATGTACAGTTTAGAGTATTGAAAATATATTTTAACAGCCTTACCTATAAACGTCTCCTAATTTTAAGATATTCTGTTAGATGTTGTTTAACGTTTTTTTCACTTGTACACCCAATTTAGCGTAGCGAGGTGATCATGCAACTGTCAAATAATGTTAAAATTTAGGAGACGTCCAACCCTGTTTTAAGCCTGTCGATAGGCATGGCGGATTTTTTATCATTCAGCTGATCGTATTTGACGCTTTGACGTAGGATAGAGTATCTGGAAATTGGTGTTTATATTTGTTTGAATCACAACTAAATTGGGTTACAATAATTTACTTGCTGATTTTACGATTTAAGTATGTAAACTATGTTCATTTACGGCCGTTTTCAATATTCTATCTATCCCTTGTTTTGCTTACAAAAGTCAGGCAAATCTATCTATTTGAACTTTGATTTCAATACGTTGTCGACGGATAGCGTTTGTTATGACTTTCGACAATCAAATGTCATTTAATCTCAGATTACAATCTATCCATAATCTTTGATACATTATTGAAAACGGCCGTTAGAAGTCGCCGGCGTCAAAAATAAAATTTCAATTGTATTATTTTTAAAATTCATGAAAAATAATATATTTTTCTTCGTCTTCCTTTCGTTCATTTTCCTTTCTTCCTTCCGTCTT
Organism: Phoebis sennae; assembly: GCA_001586405.1. Taxonomy (NCBI): domain Eukaryota; kingdom Metazoa; phylum Arthropoda; class Insecta; order Lepidoptera; family Pieridae; genus Phoebis; species Phoebis sennae. The sequence goes on along the minus strand of LQNK01000366.1, from coordinate 190,500 downwards.
CTTTTGATTTGAATAAATTAACATTAATTTTGCTAACCGCTCTAGAGTAGAGAAGTTTAAACTTATATACCAATCATTTTATAAGGCAGAAATGCAGCTAAAATGCTATTGCTTGCGTAGCTTATGATAGTACCTATGTATAATCACAAGCTACGCAAGCAAAGAGGCACGGAATAGGTATGTGTTTTAAATACAGAAGTTATAAGATACAGAGTAAATAAAAATTAATTAACCATGATTTTTGCCTTGCCATTCCACAATTATAATTTGATATAACCTACGACGATTTTAGATATTGAAAATCATCGAATTCGCCTGACCGAATTAATTCATTAGGAAATATAAATTCAAAATTAGATTTATATATTTTTTATTTCAGTTTTATGGTTCAAGTGAAATTTTCTAACGTTGTACATAATTAACGTAAGGTAAGTATTTCTTAAATTCTTTAATCTAAAAGAAATGTAGAAGGAAGTTCTTGATTTGAGCGAGATTCTCAGATAAATTAATAGGTCTATATAACATAAAAATAAGTGGCTTATTGTTAAACATTTAAATAATATATTGTTTCAATACGACGTTGGTGTAAATCTCTTAAGATGTCACGATGGCATGTTCACCTAAAAATGAACTATAATGAATAGCTAACGACTCCTTGATGCCTTAAAACCTTCCAGCCAGGAAACCTTCAAAACCTATAGTAACATTTAGTTATATAAAGTTAGTAATATAATATAGTTAGTAATTAGTAATATACAGTTTTAGGTACTCCAAGGCCGCTTACAGGCGCGGAAAGAAGTAAAAGATACAGAGAGAGATTAAAAAATGAACGCCCGGACGAATATGCCGCCCAATGTAAAAGAAATTTAGCTCGCATGAATTCAAAAAGGAAGAAAATTTCCGAGGTGTCGTCTGCAGAAGCCGAAAAACAAAGAAAAAAATGGCGGGAAGAAAAACGCAAAATAAATGCAAATAAAAAACGGAAGAAAAATATTACAAAAGAAAAATATTACAAATAAAAATCTATTTTCAACAGCGTAGATTTTATCTTGAAATTTCTCTATAATCATAAAATTACACGGAATCGTTGTTAACGAACTGACATAATAGATGTGATAATATAAAGATTTCTTTTTTTTTAATCACCTCATCTCATTTTCCATACCTCCAAAGGAAAAAAATGGCCCCGTAACAGGATCCCTACGCTAGCTGTCCAGTCGTCCTGTCTTTCAAGACCCTTTTCTCGGCAATGACTCAATACTCGGGTCAGTCTTGTCTTCAAAACCTAAAAATATAAATTCATAGATCAACGCGATCAAATGATATGATCGGTTATGCAATATTGACTTTTTGCAATATACAAAAAGATATCCATCTAATTTGCAAGAAGTTAGGTCTTACAGTACTTATACCTTAAAGAATTAAATCAGAGAATCGTAAGTATGTAAAACTATAGCTTCCAAGGCTTTGCTTGCCAGGGCTACAACATGATCTTTTTCTCAAAATCGGTTAAAATGTATGTGAAATCGCAGAATAATTCTCTGAAATAATGGCCTCTTCTAGCTATGAAAAAATTAATCTTCGTACCAAACTGCAGGGCTACTCTGATAACCAATATCCAACGTAACTAAACTCTTCCTAAAAAATGGTTTTAAGTATCTAATTTTATTACCACCAAAACTTAAATCTAGTATTTAGAAAGAAAAAAATACGAAAACAGTGCAAAAATATGTAAAAATTCGCACGTGCCAGTGTGGATTTTGTGTTTTCGTTAAAAAGAATCGGACCCAGTATCCAGTCACTTAAAGAGCTTTATTTAATGAATAAAATATACATATTAGCAGAGGCTGAAAGTTGTAGAATATTTTTAAAATACAAATATTCCTTCAGCTTCTTTTACTGTGATTATTATACACAAGTATCTAAGTCGTATTGTGTTACTATCCAAAAATAATACTTCAAATAAATTCTATTCAAATCAATTATTAGAAATATCGATAAAACTTAAACCATAAAATTTCAGGGAATTGAGTTTTTGAATGAATTTTTTTTTTGTGATAAATGGAAAGATTATACACAAGTTTTATAGCAAAACTTTTTTTT
>LQNK01000366.1:107640-188313 GCA_001586405.1 Phoebis sennae | reverse complement strand
ATCCTTAATAAAAATAAACAAATTTTCTCAAATTTAACATTCGCTCACAATAATTTTCACAATTATTTTTGTCAAAGGATGTGCTCCATAGACTGTTAATTTACAATTATCTCATAAATTGCTAATTGTTAGACATTCTTTAGTTAAAACAAATTTATTAAACCTGTTGAATCAATATTTCTATCCACTACTAGATGGCGTTAACTGTATTAACAAAGGGCAAATTGTGTGCATAAAATTTTGTCGACAATTTTATTACTAGCCAAGAGATGGCGCTAAATAAATATTACAGCTGCGTTTAATATTTTCTTATACTTCTCATATTGAGAATAACAAAAATATATATATTATGTTAGTTTTTATTAGTGATAAAATTCAATAACACTATAAATTTTGTATTGTTGGGAAAACGTAATTGCTAAATTTGGGGTTCGAAAATAATTTATGTATCGATAATCGATATAATTTACTTTAATTGTGCATAAGTACAATGTCTTAAAATAATTTAATTGTAATGCGTTGAGATAATCTTATTTTATAGTTATACCATAATTATTATAATAAGGAATTCCGAGTCATGCGCGTAAAGGAACACAAATCCGTTATTTGTGGTAGTCGTCTAAACGCCGTGAATCTATGGTAGTATTTGTGTCACTTCAGATTGTTTACTATTTTGAGTATTATTTCGATTGTAATTATTTCTTTTGAGTGTATCTTTATTATTTGGAAACAAAACAAATAACATATGAGACAAAATTTACCGTTTCTACTGAAAATATATTCAATTCCCTCACAAGTGATATTATACGTGTGAACGTGTTTACGTCGTAAAATTTGGTGTTGTTTTGCAAATTATTTATGTGTTTCTCAGTGAATAAGTGTGATAGTGAGTGAGTTATTATGGATACCCATTGGGTATGTAGAAATTTATTTAATCATAGCTCTAAAATAACAGGGAAAGTTGAGAGGCAAGTTGACGACATGCAAACGAATACATGTTGTCAATTTGTGATCTACAACAGTTTATAATGTTATCCTGCAATTATTGTCATCGTTACATTAGTCTATTTTATTATTCATGTTATATTTTATTTATACAAGGTACAAAAACAATATCATAACGTAATGTTCCCGTCGAATAGGTATCAGCTTGTAAACATAACCTACAAATGACGATTGCCGTTCGAGATCAAAATTCTCAATTCTTTTACTGTTCCTAACTGTACCTATATTACTAACATCATTCATTAGTTTAGGCCATTCTAATTTTCAGTAGAGAATTCAGTAAGAAATTAAGCTTTCGTTGTTTTCTTTCCAAATTTGATTTTTGTTGATAGTGCAACAAACATTACATTGGATACAACGAATAACGGCACGAAAAGACGAATATAGTACTTATATTTTTGAAATTCTTCCTATTAACAATTACATTTATGATCCATTCAATATATAATTATGTATGAAATATATTTTCACATATAATTAATATTGAATGGGTCATAAATGTAATTGATACCTTGTTTTACAATAGAAAAAAGAAGCTTATCCAATTCATAATCAATATAAGCAGTCTACAATTTACATGCATTATCAACAGTAATTATGGAAGATGGTGTCAGATATTAATCTTCTGGTCTTAATATTATTCTACATTATAAATATTATGTTAAAATAAATAAAAAATTATGGTAGAACTCTGCGAAGTGTTTTCATTTGTAAATAAATTAAGATGTAGTTCCATCAAGAGGTAACAATACAAATTATATAATATCAGCATATTTGGACCATTGCAGAAAAATATATTTTATTCTGTAGGTTAATAAGAAATTACATTTCTTAGAACTGTATGAAGCACATTTAAGTTATACATTGTAATAATTGTTAATTGAGACCAGCCAGAGTTGTATCTCAAGCTATGATTTAAGTTTTAATTTGAGATTTGAGTCAAGATTTGATATAGGTGTTAATTAATACTTGATCTGACAATCATTTCTCCAACAATTGTAGGTTACCAAATCTACCTTCTGCTATTTATTCCAAAATATCATATGAGTCAAGATATACCACTGAGTTTAGCTTTAATTGTCGATTGTGTGAATGTGGCAAATAGGTGTATTGACATTTGACTATTTAATTGTCACTTACTTGTTATTGTTAGGAATGAAATTACAATTATTTATTAAATAAATGTTAACATACTTATTGTTGAAACTAGTGGATGATTAAAAAGGTTTCCTTTTTAATATGTTAGTCAGGTTCATTATGAATGTTATAGGGCAGGTATTGTGAACCATTTTTTATCAAAGTGCCATTTCTTGTAAATAAATGTTTAATTTCGTCATACACATGATATAATCTTGACTTTATGATTTTTGGGAAAATAATAATGATATATATCAACTCAAGAATAGAGAAGGTATGATAGGAAGGTAGTGTAAGAGCAAATACCTAGTTGCCACTATTCCAGTGCATAATACATTATTTGATAGAACATATACCCAAAATATAATGTTGCGTGCCATCTTGGGCATGCATGCCATTGGTTTGCCATCCCTGTTATAGGGTATCTCAGGCTTTTTCAATATTTTTGTCTCAGAAATCAGAAGATGATATTTAGTTTGGCTGAATCCTATATTGTTAACTAAAGAAATTGTCTAATGTTATGAAAATAATTAACATTACTTGTTATGCTTCTATGGAACCTTAGGGATTTGCTGGTCTATGTACTACAAATTATAGCATATACACATTTATAAATAAAGAAACACCTCCATTAAGTCCAGTTTAAAAACCATTAATCAAAGTTACGAATTAGATAGCATCAAAAACTATCAGAGCTACAACACATATGTGGCTGGCGAGCCACAGGTTGTTGACCACTGATCTATAATTATATTATTAAAAAGAGGAAACTTTTTTGTTTTTATAGGTATCTTTGTAACCTTTTAACACAAAGAATACGGGACCATTTTAAATAATTATTTACTGTTAGAAAACTGCATCTTTAATGAGTGACATAGGCTGTAAAAATAACATTATGCTATAGGTGCATAGCCGTAGCCTTCAGTTGCATATAAGCTCCATCCCTCTTACATCAAATCTTATTACAATTAAAGTTCAAAACTTTATTATTTACTTATTATGCATTTAATAATACTAAAGTTTATTCACTTCAAAATAATGTTTCAAATGAATTTGTACTGTATCACTGCTACAGTATAAATTAATTTGTATTGGTACATCTAGATTTCTGTTTTTGAATAAATGGCTTTTTATGAAGTAGACAGTGCATTAAGATTCATAGGCTGAGGTAGGGAACTTACATGTGTAACCCTTTGAATAAGGCAATGAGTAGCAGTGGCTATAATTTTGAGTTTGTCATGTAAATTTAGTACATAATCATAAGGAAAAAGGAGTTCATATCTAAATCTCTTAGTTTTTTTGAGGAATAATTAATAAGAAATAAATTTTAAAAGTAGTCCTTAAATTAAATGGACTACAATTATATTACCTTAATCTAAGATATCAATGACCAAAAGTGTCTCTGTATATAAGTTGCTAAAGAGACAAGCGACTTATATGTATACATTCCATCCACACTGATTTTCTTAATTCTTTCAAATAAATTGTAATACAAAAGTGTGCTGAATTACATAAAACTATTTACTACATAACAAATTGTTTGTACTCCTTTATACCGTAACATAACACACAAATTTTTACAAGCCGCATTAAAATATATACTGTATTTTTTGAATATTGATATACTCAGTTGGTTGCCAGACTGGAAATAATGAAACAAAGCAACATAAGTAATTAAATAAATAAAAAAATATATTAAAATTTTTCTCTTACATGGTTGCTCTCCATACATTTAAACGGAGGGTAAAAAATTAATTGGCGAATACATCATTGAGTGAGGTTTCATTGGAAAGGTCTTTAAAAATGATATCGAGGTTTCTAAATGCGTTTTCTGCTAAAATAAATATTTTTTGAGATATATTCTTCTAAAGTCGTGAAAATGTCATACCACGTGATAATGTGAGATTTTGGTTGAATTGCGGACATGCCTTTCTATACTCTTAACGTATAGATTATTACGTTAAAACACTCAATGAATCCTCAAAAACCTTCAAAAAATAACTAACTCTCTGCCCGCGGCATTGCTCGCGTGGGCTTAAATTTTCTGTATTTTTAAAGAGGCGCGCGCGAGTGTGGAAATTCACAGATTTTGGTCAAACCTATTTCCATATAAAATTATAAAAAAAATCTATAGAAATGCGCATATATCACTGGTCCTGCGATCGTAATTTTTTCAAACTTTTGTTGTGCTCCTCTAAAAATACAGAAATTAGCCACGCGTGCGAACCCGCGGGCGGAAACCTAGTTTATAATGAAACGAAACATTTTCACATACAATAATCCTGGTAAAGTACCACTTTTCACTCACTGAACACTCACTGACCTCGGATCCGTAGTATAGTAAATAATTGTCTAACATCACGCCTTACTGTACCGCGTAATTATAGTGAAATTCCCGTAATATCATGTTCATTGAAATCTATGTGTAGAATTACAAAATTTAGCATGACTAATTGACCATACATTTTTAATGTTTACGATTTTTTAAAGTATATGTAATTAGAAGGACTATTCTGTTTGTAGGTATTCTATATATAGTTTTAGTGTTATTGAATTCACTAAAGTCAATGGACTTGACCTTAGATCCCAAATATCGGGACATCGTCATCAATTCTGTTTTGAACGATAAAAATAATTGTCAAATGAATATGTGTCAGTTAATTATGTTGGATTCCATTGATGTATGATACAAATTTAGATTTTGGTTATAAATTCCGATCGGAAGACAATGAACTTTAGCAAATAAATTTAGTATTTGAGGGTTAAGTATACTTTTTTTTTTTAATGGCATAAGGGGGGCACGCACACGAGCAGACGAGTCACCTGATGTTAAGTGATCAACGCCGCCCATAATATAATATAATATAATACTTACTTACTCCTTTGGCAAAGCGTGTCTGTCTTTGGCAAGGCGTCACCCAAAGTGAGTCTTGGCCTCTCACACAAGAGCCCTCCATTCTTCTTTGTTTTGGTTTTAGTACAGGGTACCTATATTTGTTATACGTAGCGCTTATATTTTTATATATATATATGAGGTATGTAAATCTGGTATTAAATTGATTTTGAGACTTAATGAGTTATGTCCGAAAATTTCTCCATAATTACGTACCTACCTTAGATGGAGTTTTATAAATAAAAAAGGAATTGCTTAGAAACTTGCAGTTTGAGTGTTGATTATGAACAATATACAAACTTTACGCATGTAAATTGATTTTCTAATTGGTTGGCCGATTTTTAAATGCCCACGAGTAAAAAAAATGAAATCGGATAAAAGCATATACATGGGTCTAGGTGATACGTGCCTTTATTCGATATAGTCTCCGGTTTCAAGGGTTTTTATATTTTATATTAGGTGTTTCAACAACACCACCAACTTCCTGATTTGAGAGACAATATCAATAGTTAACATGATTTTTTAATATTGTTTCTATATATTATTCTACTATGATGGCGAATGCAAAAAGCGAATTTTTGAAACGTATATAGTTGACATCATATATTTTTTACGCCACAATGAATCAATGTGTGACTGAAAGTATAAATCTTTCAATTTTTTTGTGAAAATGACGACTTTTATTTGTATTTGTGTGTTAAACCTCCAGGTATTTTGCGATTTCACTCTTACTCCATGAAACAACTATTTTTACTCCAAGAAATTCGTTCCAAATTGGTCAGTTTCGATCTAAAACAGCATCAAATGAACAGTGCTAATTTGCTGTTAGTTGTTTTGAACACACCTCGCATAATAAGCGTACAGCTGCTGAAACCCTAATCGATTGAATGCTAAATAAATTCTTACAAATGTGACAAATATGTGTCCTCACATTTCCAAACCATACAAACTTAATAAACCTGGTATAAATCAATATAATTTTCTCTACTTAAGTTAGTACTAAACCTCTTACTCCTAAGACTTTGCATATCATTCACAAATTTATTGCAGTTTAAATGCTTTTTATTGCTTGAACCCAAAGGATATGAGGAATATGCGATCAAAATATCGACTTTTGTCTTACTGAAAAAGATACACACAAAATTGCAAATGTAAACGAAAGGAATTTCAATTAAGAGAAGTTTTAAAAAACTTATCTAATTGACAGAGGACATCTTAAGAATTAGACCAGAGTAACAACTAAATAAGCGAATAAAAAAACGTTCATTTGAAACGAAAACATTTTAAAAAATTAGGTATTTTATATTAGCTTTCCCTTTTTATTTTTTTGTTCGTATTCAGTTCTGCTGGTCAATATTAATTTGATAGGGTTTAAATAGCTAAACCACGATCTTAACAAAATATGAGTGTAAAAATGGGAGCCAACTACAATATTGAGAATATGCGCCGTCATAAAATGAATGAATAACAAAATGGTTGCCAAAAGACTCGCTCGTCAACTTTAATAAGTTCTTAAATGTTTTATTTGAATTCTTAAATTCTTGTACTTACTGAACACGCAAAAAGATACATTGAATGAAAATTTATATAGACTGTAGAGATCATCTTCATCCTGCACTTATTCCATTATTTGGGGTCGGCTTGGCAATGGTTTTCTCCTTCCACTCGTCTCTTCTTTGCAACTTCCGCATTCACAACTCTTTCATTCATATTTTTTTTATACAGTCCATCCATCGTTTCTGTGGTCTACCTCTTCTTGTCCAACAATCAACCTTCCTATTTATCACCTTCTTCCTAACATTACTATCCTCCCGCCGCATAGTAGACTGTAAAAATATTTAATTTACCGTAAGATTAATTCAAGATCAAGATTCACTTGAATTGTTTACATGCAGGTTATTTGCCTAATTAATGAGATAAGGAAAAGTAAATGATCATTATTACATTGCCTAAATAAAAAGAGGCTTTTTATTTTTTTACTTTTGGTCAAAAACTCACGAAGAGTTTTATTTAAATGCTACGTTATTGTGTCGAAATATATTTGTTCCTCAATCCTCGTGAACGATTTACTAACAACACGAATGGACCATGTTTATATGTATGGAGAGCCACCCCTAAGTATGATTTTGTTTTAATATAGCCCATCAGTTGCCAATATTGGTCTATCATCATATAAAACTTTGTCGAAATCTGCCACGTGTGGTTTTTACCTGATTGACGCACATACTTACACAAACAGTAAAAAGAGGTAAGCTACACTAATTATCTAGGTAAGATACGTATACTCATTATCGTGTATGTATTTTGTTTTGTAATATGAAAATATTTGTAAAATGTCATGGATACAGTAGTTTCGTGATTCTATCACGAACCGTGCAAACGTCTTTATGGTCTAAGAACAATCAATAATAATCGCATTGCTTCTTACTCTACATAAAAAAGAAAGAAATACAAACGAAAATACTAGATTCATCCCTTAAATGTAAACGAACATAAAAATTCAGATCCAGAATTAAGAAAACTAGTCAGCACCATTCTTTCATTCTATTTGAGACATTCATAATCTGAAAAAATCAGAACGCGTGTAGAGCATGCCGATATAATTGTCTGGTTTTCTGGTTTTTCCGAATTAGTAATATGAATGAAATTCAGAGAAACATTCCGAATGGTCGGCTTAAATTTGATTCACTTTATTATGTTCCAAATCTGAAATGTGCCTAATAAAATATGATGATATGCACTAAAAGATTTGATGAAAGTTTGTGTCGTAAGCGAGCATTGCTTCAGCACGCATTGGTAAAAACTTGCGTCCTAGAACTTATGTTAAAGAGTTGCCGCACTCAAGTGTGCTTCACTACTACTTGTGAGAAGAAACACACCTATCCCTATCCATTCATACATTGATGACAATTAAGACACAGTTTCATACCTGATTAGATTTTTAGATTACTTAGGTTCTACCTATTATGTTAGATAATGCATATAAAGTTTTCTTTTATTCTGGGGTTCCGTCAAAAATTTCGCTTTCCAAAGGGTTTCGCAACCACAAACTTTGAGGACTACAGGCGATCGATATCACATAGTAGTCATGGAATTATAAATATTAACCATAATTTAATCCAAAGTTTGGGGTTGCCAATACTACTGCGAATGTGGTAATCCTAAAGAATGGTTTTATGATATTAAGCTAATAATAGTTTCTTAAAATTGCCCTTTTCTTTTTCTTGCTTTTTTTTCGTATTCCGGTCACCTTTACTGAGGTTACTAATGAAGAATGTTAACAAATTTTGATTTTTAGCTTTTCATATTGCTTTTTTTAACTAAAAAATACTGTTGAAAAAATTATTTTGTTACGTCAATTAGTTTTTGATTTATAAGCAAAACAAATCGTAACCGCCCGACGCGGCGATTGCGGCGGTGTGACGTCATAAAACAGACGGCTCATGCGCTCGCTATAGCGCTTCCCACACGTACTATAGTTGCTGCGAAGTAGCGCGGCCCGCGCGGCATCTGTTTTGTGAATGCAAAGATAGATTTGCCTGACTTTAGTAAGCAAAACAAGGGATAGATAGAATATTGAAAACGGCCGTAAATCTGAGATTACAATCTATCCATAATCTTTAATACGTTATTGAAAACGATCATAAATGATGTATTATAATAAACCGCGATAAAAATTAAAAAAAAAAAATTTACTTAATTATATTAAAAGTACTCGCATTAAAACAAACACAAGAAGAAAATACTAGGCATAATACATGTACATTAATGTTTTAGGTACTTTAAATGAAAACTGCTTGTGCTAAATAACTTGTATTCTTGTAAATTATTAGTTATTATATATATTATAACCATGCTGTGAGTAAAATAATTTAAGTACTGGATTTTTTATCGCTATATAATTTTAGTAAAAAAGCTATGATTTTATTTTTATGGTTCATAAAATAGGCAGTTTTGTGATTCAGATACACGTATATACATAGTAATTGTAACATAATGTTTGCACGTCAATCACAGCAGGACATGAGGGTCCAAATAATTGTATATGATTCCAAATATATAATGTATGCAAATAAATAATTTGAATTCAATAGTCACTTGATTATTCTTTTCTTCGTCAAATTTATTTTTATAGTGTTACTGTCGGAGTTACAATTTCATAGAATGTTATGTTGTTTACAAAACAAAATTACATGTGATGACATCACATAGACCTAAGCAGGAAAATATTTAAGATGGCGTACATCAGCATTTCTTAATTTTTGTTGAATCATAATAGAGATCATTCTAAAAGATAATGTTAACATTAACATAGATAATTATCATTCTCTAGATTTTGTGAAAAGTTTTTAGTTTTTATGGATAATAAAATATTTTTTAATATCAGGCTTTTTATTTCATTATTTTTGTAATGAAGATTTCATAAAAAAATAATATGGCGTAGATGTACCATACGTATAATAGCTAACGTTAAAATTATTCAGTTTTAGGTACCGTAAATAGCAATAACAAAGGCGATCTTCATTTTATACAGACGAAAAGTGGGCACCTACAACTCATTTATGAACCATACATCTTTGTGACGGACAGCGTTAGAAGCGGACGCACTTTCTGGAGGTGCATGGAGTACGGGAAGCGATGTCGAGCGAGAATCACCTCTAAAAACAACGTCCTTAAAGTTACTAATCCTGTACACAATCATTCTGATAACCACATGCGAAAAATCGCTCGTAAATATGATCTCGGGGAAGTCGTCACTTGCCCTTCCGTGTGATGACTCTCAAACCCCAACGGCATTTTCATTTTTTTTAATTGTGTGAAATTTTGTTTTAGATAAATGAGCGTGTAAATATTTTTATGCTGTATGAAAATTATGTTTTCTTTGCCTCTGATCCTCTGCCATAATTTATTTAATTTTTCTCAGTATTTGGAAATGTTAGCGACGTTAGATTGAGATAGTCGGTCGGTTTATAGCTTTAAGCATTTAAATTGAGGACTGTGTAATCCGATGAGTCATGTTAATTAAAGCAATACCGTTATGAATTTCCATAAGATTATGAATGTGATCGATTAGCATAATAAAGATAGTTTTAGGTAATTTTGTTATTTATTTTGATTGAGCGTATTGTTCGTGTGTGTTGCTATGGTAATGCGGCAGGGTCTGAGGAGGGTGACGTGAGGTACACGGTGACGCAGCGCGGGGCGCCGTGCCTGATGATCGACGGGTTCGGGTTCGTGGCCAGGAAGCGCCGGGGCCGGCGCGTGTACTGGACGTGCCGGTGTCGCCGGCAGTACGGCTGCCCGGCTCGCGCGCTCACCAACGACGGCCAGCTCACCATGCGGTACACTGTTCACAACCACCCACGACAAGCCATCACAGAGTTCACTCGTATCGAAAGTCTCATCGAAATCGTTTCTGTTAACAAGTAACGCTCGTGTTCTCTCAGAAATAGAAATATTAAAGAGGATAATTTTTGCAGTCAGTTTTTTATTTTGTATATTCTAATTGTGTCCTGCGTCAATCCTTTCCTGTCGGGGTCAGCAATACAAATTTGCAAAATTTATAGACGGCGGTGTTCACTTAACATTCTGTGACCCGTATGCTCCATTGCTTGCTTCGGTATAAAAATATTGTATTTAACTGTATAGTAGCTTATTGCATGCTGTGTTATCGTTGCATGATGATATGGAAAGTGACCGGGTTATGTTTTGCAGTTGAGTTCGTGATATCGAACCGCGGGCGTCGGCATATGCGTCTCGGTGGGTTTTCGTTTTACGCGGAGAAAGTTTTCCCGGAGAAGAACAAGGTGCGGTGGCGGTGCACGCGGCGGACTTGTCGCGCGTACGCCCACACTCTGCACGACCGTATCTTCGCTCTGAGCAACGTGCACTCTCACGAGCCTCCCGCTGTTCTCCCGCAGACCTTCCCGACGAACGTTCATCGGTTCACGCACGCTGCTCTAGCCACGCAGGCTAAGGCTATCCTCAACGATTAAAACATTCCATCTAACTTTATGATTGGTTGGTTTATCGCATTCCAATGTATTTGGTGTTGGAAATTTATGTGGTTGCTAAATTATTTATTATGATCTTGGGCCTTGTGTTTATTTAAGGCGGTCTAGTAGCTTTTATTGACTGTGAGAAAAGTGTGATCGGTATCTATAATTAAATGCAGCTTGTGTGTTCAGATGCGATCAATGTCGGTCTTATATCATGAGCAGCCTTCATGACCGTAAAATTTCTTAGGAAATATTAATTTAAAAATAATTAGGAATATGTTTTGTACTTTGATTTAGTGCAGGAACACTTCTTATAAGCACAAAATGCTCTTTTGAATACTCTAGTCAAATCTAGTCAAATACGCAGTGTATTTTAGTGAATATTTAAATTATTTATTTGTAATCATCTTAAATTGTACTAAAATATATTTAAAGTAGTTTAATCAAAGTATTAATAGATATGTGTACACAGAAATCATTGTATAGCAATAAAAACGAATTTGAGTGAGTTTCTGGGGATAATAAATATGCATTTTATTACAATAATAGTTTGTAGACAAGTATATAAATAAGTTATGTAATAGCGTATTTTAATGTAAATATTGAAGTTCAAATAAATAATATCACACGCATAATATTGGTGATACTTGCTTACTGATTGTAGTCACAAGTGCATACAGTTGTCGTTGTCGAGTAATATAATAATGTAGTTAATACATTCTCATTGAAATAAACAATGTTGCGTTTTATGTGATATTTCCTTCAGTATAATAGCTAAAAATAAAAAAAAATAATTAAAACTCATGGGTGTTATTTAATTGTACATGTCTAAAATATGATAATTTTTCAGAGAATTACGTGAGGCTATGCGTGGGGCCGGGTGGTCGACCTCGGTTGTGGGTCAAAGGCAAGAGTTTCTACGCCGCACACACGATGCGTTCCGGTATTGTGCGCTGGCGGTGTACCATGGGCGGATGCGCCTGCAAGGCATACACCCAGAAAGGCAAATTGCACAAACTCGTCGGCGAACACAACCACGCCAACCGGTGGAAACGACGGCCCAATAAAAAATCGACAGGTCCCTTTTTCTCCACGGGAATCGTCGCTAATTCCTTCTCTCTTCCTCACGTCCCGCAGCTAGATTTTGACAATTTCGATCCCAATGCCTGGGTAACGCCATACTAGGAGAAACTCGACCATTTTAATAGGCTACTTAGCATTCATGTATCTCGAAATCATGTATATTTACGATATTTTTATAGACTAGTCATAGGTTAAGGGAGTCCTGTGATCGGTGGACGTGCAATTTAGGTCTAGACGTTTTTGAATATTTTTAAATAGACCCTTTTTCAATACTTCTTTAAACATGCCACAGAAGTCGTACATACGTTGTAAGTATAGTATTTGGCTCAAGTATTTTTTTAGTCATAGTCGTATATATTTCCGAAATGTGATATTGAAGCTCAGTGAAAATGATCTCATGTTATGAATATATAGGTGCCAAATATTGGATCTGTTTATAGGGTTGCCATATTTATGTTACATTTAATGAGGCTTTTTACAATTATGTTTCTTTTGAAATCCCTATTACTTGAGACATAACAAAGTATCGTATATAGCTCTATTGGCGAATAAATAAGCAATGCAAATTTTCCCATAAAGAAAAAAATAATCCTTAGATATCTAGATAAATTGATGTATTAAAAGGTTTTGTCGTGCTTCCTTCCCAATCATTACGATTTTATTGTTAAAATTATTATTCAGTATTATTACTGTATAGTTAGTTCGTGTGCCATTTGTAAAATAAGATTTAAAATTCTAATGCCAAATGATTCTTTTCATAAAATTATGTAGTGCCAAATGTTTTTGCTAATGCAAAGAATTTAAATCTAAATAAATTGACTTTAAATTGAACTTTATTTCTATTGTAAATTGTAGGCTAGTAGTGAAATTTCAATAAGTTACTAAGAAGCTTAATAAAGAATTCTGAAAAATGGTATTTTTTATTTGTTCAAAATTACATTAAAATATAATGATAAAAGTACCTTGTTTTATTTCAGCCTTATTATAAAAGTAAATGTACATTGTTATACGCATGCTTTAGTAGTTATTTAGAACATATTATAAAAATGCCTTTGTTTAGTATGAAAATAAATAAAAATAAAAGCATTTTTATAATGACTCTTATCATCCTTAAGGACATATATTAACATTGTTTTATTTTCAGCTCGTTTTATACGCGCGGGAAAGGGCAGGCTGCTTCTACACAGAGGTTACACATTTCGCCTAAAAAATAATCTGGCCCACGGACGCAAGCAGTGGTACTGCTCATCGAGGCTGACGTCGCGATGCCTGGCGGACGTGAACACGGAAGGGCCGGAAGGTTTCGAGCGCATCGTGCGTTCGCGTTATTCACACAACCACGCGCCGCCAAACGTGCGCCGCTTTGCCGATGGACGCTATGTGGTCCGCACTCCTCATCAGAGCGGCCACCGCGCCCCTGCCCCATATGACCCACATAACCAGCTCTTGCAACTGCAGCATGCTTTAGCTCTATATGCTGCTCACGCCACGGCTACGGCCACCGCGACGGCCGCCGTCAACGCCGCCACCGGCGGTAACGGGCAACAGCCATCCCCGAACTCTCTGCCCGCGTCCACCCAACACGCCGCAACGGCGAAACCGTTGCTGGTCGACACTCCCATCAAGGAGGAAAACTAAAAACTTCGAAACTATACTGATGACTCGTTGAATCTTAGCTCTCTTCGATTGCGTCACTATGGTTCTAGTTCACGAAACCTTATAACGGCTATTTATAAAATTCGAACAACGGATGTTTTAGAAACGTTTTGCAAACGAAATGTAGTGTATAATTAAACGTAGGGTAATTTTATTATTTCTTAGGTTATATGGGGATAGGATGGAGTTAATATAGAAAGATGGCTTCGTTGGATAATTAATATCGGTAACGTGAATGTGAGTTAAATCTTTCATGTCGGATTTAGATGTTGTGGTTTAATGGATGTTGCGACTCGTGGTGAAAACAACTTGTAAGTGGTAAATGTCGTAACGTATTCTAGGTTAGGCGGTCTTTTCGAGGTCTAATGTTATCCGTATAGGTGTGGGTTATTTATGAAATGGATAGGAAATCGAAAGCGTGGAGTATATTTAAATATGTTTGAATGTGAATATCTAAGCGAATTGTGACTGCCGACGGCGTTAATTACTGAACATTCTACATCAAGTTTCATACATCGTAAGAAAGATCAAGGTTTGTTGGAATGGTGTGAACTTGTTGTAGACTCGTGAGGTGGTTGACAAAGGCATGTACAATGCGGAGATAGGCACGGATATCAGAAATACCTAGTTGGTCACGAACACGTGAAGATATTTCACAATCAAGATGTTAGTATGTGTCAAGTTTAGGTAGATGGTTAATATCCGGAAATTGGCTCATTTTAGCGTTTGATTTAGAAATTTGGCTCAATCCATCTGGGCAGCATCATCAGAGATGGCGCTTTTGGACGTAGGACGGTAAGGCAAGTTAGACAACGTGAGGTAGGCAGTTTCTCGAGAAGGACCGTAGACAATTTGCGATCGGAACGGGTGCGTAGGTACTGTCCGGCGGCCGCGCGCCGTCGGAGACGTGAAGGCGACTGATTACGCGAACTCGGTTCAGATAAAGCGATAAGGATCCCTCGACTGTACTTAGAAATATTTTATTTATTTTGAGAGTTATAACTTTACACGTTTCAAATATTGCTACTTAGACATTAGACGTCCGCCTCTTTATCTATAAGAAATGCATTAGTTATTGTAATGTTGAATATTCCAAACCTACCTTCGAGTGATACTTGCACGACACTCGTAGAGCGCAGACGTCGACCGATGTTGTACTCCTTAGGATGGATTTACGTACTTAAGGTCACTCATCTACCTCTTCACTTTTTATACGGGTTTTACAGATTAGTTTAATTATACAATTTTATATACATGAATAAATACTCAGAAGCTTTACTCGAGTAAGGTGTTTAGGTAAGTTAGGTTAGTCGTAGGGTAACAGGTGCGTCGGGGCGGTTCGCTGCGCAGGGTCCGGCGCACCGCTAATATTATTATTACCTATATTATTGGAACTCATCTACCTCTTTGAATAGTTTTAACTTGTACTGGAATGTTTGCTGTTGATGTCTTAAATGTGAATAGGCTCTTGAGACTGTTGTCTAATATATTTTATTGATTGTTTTCGAATGATAATTTGTTACTTATCGAAATAATTTTTCAATAATATAATTGTCGTACGTATTCCTAAGACTCTGATTTAAGTACAAATTTTACTATTTTTTTTATTGTTATTTAAATACTTTAGGTTTTACAGGGTCTTTGCCCATTGTGGACGATACAGCCTCCAAATGTTTTATCTAGACTTATGTAGTTGTAGTTCGTGTCAAATGGTGAAAAATGCAATTATCGTATGGTTAGGTATTAGATTTAAATATAGACAGTACAGTAGACTCAGTGGTTGGTGTAATAATAATTTGAGACTGAGACCAAAAACATAGAATTAATTAGAATTAATACTCCTGCACTTCACATAGTATACTGTTAATGATAAATAATAAATAACCGTTTGACACGTCCTATTGTACCTGACCTACATATGCCAAACAACGACTAGGGCTGTGGCGGGAGCTTCTACGGGTAAACGCATGTCGGTAACAGGCAAATTTGGGTGTACGAGTATCCGTCTATGACGTACGTATTGCTCATCTTGGTTATGTGTGTAAATAGCATGGAAATGTAACAACTTAAATGTCAAGACATGAAATACCAATATGCCCTGTAATTTGTGTGAATCGACATTCCTGTTCTTTAGTATACCATTACTATAGCCTAATTATTTGGACGTTCCCTTTTTCGATACGATTGAATTTATTATATCTAATCATGGTATTTAAATATAATACGGACAATATTTTGTCAATTAAAGTACGTGTGACGTGCCGTGCGGTGTGAAAGAGTTTGTCTCTTTTTGTATTTCTTAACAATAAATCTATTTGTTGTCATGTGCATAATGTTTTGTGTATAGTAAATAAATATGAGTTGAAATTAGGAATCTCATAGAATGTACTTATTCGCTCTCGCCACAGCCTCCTACTTAGGGCCCAGTTAATGTAATTTATTGCGTCTACTTTTATCTACCTCATTTTAATCGTTACTCTTTTTACCTTCGAGTCTTATAGTGTAATTTTTGTATTTACCATTATAATATTAAGATTTTTTGGGTTTATGTATGGGGTATGTTTTGTGAAATATTAAATCGTACTTATAAATAACCGCGAGTTTTATTTCTATTAAATATTATAAGTGTTTTATTGTTCGACCCTCTGGTGGTGGTATCTTAGTAAGGTTGGTTTATTGATTGATTTCTAATTATCTTGTATGTAGCAGGGATTAAATACTTGAAATCGCGGCGAGGCAAGATTATAATGATGGTAAATACGTTTCCGTTTTGCGAGGAGTCGAAACTGAGGGACAAGGTGATCTGGCGGTGCACTTCGAAGAAGACGAACTGCAAAGCGCGTATTCACATGCTCGGTGCTAACGTGGTCGCAGTCAAAGGCCTGCACAACCATCCGCCGCGAGCCTCCACGTCTTAATAGATTAATTTATATTCAAATATTTACTGATTATAAAAATTAAAAACATAAAAGTGCTTCAAAACAACGGCTCGGTGAATTCCTGTATTATTTTATCAAGCCGCCGGAAGTTTTGTGGTCAGATATAGTATTGTAAGCGCGTTGTAATAAGTGTAAGCAGTAAAGGATATATTTTTGGAAACGTTATTGATATAAATTGTTGCATATCTTATACAAATTGCTCATAAATATTGTTACAAGATTTTAATCATGCTCGTATATTCGATGACAGGATGTTATTGTTAGTGTTATGTATAAAATGAGTAATCGTTTTTTATCTATATTTACAATATTAAAGATGTTTAAGATAGGACAATAATGTTTGTAGGTATTCTAAGATTGTGATTTTATAGAAAAGACATCCACCTTTAAATGTTTAGTTATTAAATGATTTTTCTCATTCCATTTCGATGATTCCGGTGCTGTACGAATCAGATGACTTACGTTCATCTAGGTTTTGATATTCATGATATATTTATTCTTAATTGTGATTGTTATAAGAGAAGGTAGAGGTGCCTTGTAACTATTATGATGTGAGACACGGATGCGAAATACTATTCATATTTTTGCGAATGCGAAATACTATTATCCTTGGCAATTCATCTTTATATTCCAGCGATTAAAGAATTTATTTATTCCCTACAAATTCCTGGTCCATTTGCATATTTTTTGAGGTGAGCAATGCTTTGTTCACAAAAAAAAACTACGACATTTCATGTTATATGATGTGGATGTGTGTGTTTGATCCTTTGCTTGATTTTTTCATGAAAACGGTCAAATAAAAGACGTCCTTAGTTTAAAGAACATCATTTGTAAGATACAGGCATTAATCATGTGCATTTAGCGTAAAACTTTAAATTGGCATATGAGATATTACTTGTAATGTACTTATGATATTAATGTCAATTATATGTTAATCTAGTGTGTATAACTAAGTGCCTTATATACATTTTGTCGACACAAATTGAAGTTGTGTAACACGATACATTCCTTACAAGTTTGACTTCGGCTTTATTATATGCATTACCCTATATTTAAGTTTTAATATTTTACTATAGAATAGATTTCGTTGATTTAATAAGAGTATTACTCAGTAAGAATTTAATATTAAATATAATGTTTATACATAGCAGGCTTGTTTTCTTTCAAAATTCATTAAGGTTCTTTTACAGTACGATTAATTAATATTATCGCATTTTAATTAACTTGTCTTAGTTTAAATTTGAATGAATAAAATTTTACGACTGATATTAAAAGTTTCGGAGAATGTCTGAATACGAATTTTCTATGTTAACTGAAAATTTATAATTATTTCTATGTGTACTTAGATTTTAGTTAAACTGTAACTAAATGAAAGTATGATTTATGGAGACTATTTATTATACCATCCTCCGTACATTGTAAGGCAAACTCACGTCAGAAAGCTGGAATATGCTTCCTATTTGCAATGTACCACAAATTGTTACATTTTTATATCCTCGGATAGATTGGTCAATATGTATAATACGTCGAATTCGACACTTTTTAGGAATCACTGCAGCCTATATGCCCACGGGGAAAGGAGGGGAGAATCTAATTCTTTTCGGTTATACTTTCAACCGGACCTCAACGAAAAACAACTGGGGTTGTTCTCAGAGAAGACGCAGCAAATGTCCGGCGAAGGTGAAAACTAACGATAAAGGAGAAGTGGTTTCATATAAAAACACGCATACTCATGAAAAACCGAAGTTTTTTAAGAAAAGTACAGGGGAGCCTATTATACTTTAATTGAAGAGGGTATATGTGTAGCACATGCTGATAATGATGACCCTGGTAAAAGTTTACGAGGTACATATTTATATGCAACTGTGGTATCAATGTTAGAGGCCTATAGTTCGACTATCCCTTCCTCTTCTGTCCCATTACGATTACGCGATTTTTAGTAGTAAATATTTCATGACAAATATTATTTTTTATTTATCCTATTCTTGGAATTAGAAAAAATTTTGCAGATAACCATCACTAGCCAAAATATAAGGTTACTTAATCCCCATTATAACACTGGTTCTTTTATTTCAGAGGCATTCTTTTTACCGTCTAGAGCGGGCAAATCTGTCCTGATTTTTCGCTCGAACAAGTTTTGGGTGAACAATCAGTACCGGGATAAGCTGAACTGGGCGTGTCGCGATAAGGACTCCAAGGGCTGCCTCTGCCGGGTCCAGACGACGTTGAACGGCAGATTCATCCGGATCAAGGGTGGACACAATCACGAACCAAACTTCACACCTCATAACTTCGACGCACCCTCACCCGCTGAAAAACATAGTGTAAAAGTCGAACCCAACTGTCTCAAACACCTCATGCAGCAGAGGTCCTAACCAAAATACCGTTAGATTATGTTGCCAGTCAATTCGTTAGGGATAGTTATTTTTTGATACTTCAGTGGCTTTGAAGGCTGTGAATAAAACAGATCAATGATCAGATTTCCAAAAATGACGCATTCCTTTTGTGTAGCTTTAAGAAGATCTTGTGTTTTATATTTAAGATTTGTTTTAAGGAGTTTACTGCACCGGATTATTTTTCTTATATGTTGTAGTATTTTAGTCGATCCTGGTTTTTATAGATCTGTTAATGCGCATTTTTACTATTTAACATTCTTCAGGTTACAGTAAAGGGTCATTATTTGATAGTAAAGCAGTGCCAATAAGGAAACATTTGTAATCGTAAATTATGTCATGTCACTTGGTCATTAGCGGTAAATATAATTTGGGTTAGGGATATATTGAAGACATATTTATTTTTTAAGTATATTGGTGATCTCGAGATTGAGGTTTAATGTAAAGAATTGATAAATTATTGACTTTAAATAAAATATAATGATCATTAATAACAGTGTACTTTTCTAATTATTTCATAAGATTATACTATTTACATGTAAAAAATGTAAGCGATCAAAGCAAAAAACCAGGGTCAATTAGTTATGTGGAATCTCATAGATAAGGAAATATTATGAAATATAAATTTGTGTAGTTTTATGTGTAAACATTCTTTTATCGACGTCAATATAGTGTTTCGCAAATACAAAGGAAATTAAAAACAATAACCGATAAACAAAGTACTGATAAAAATTTAAATGTACGATTTACTTGATGAAGTAAATATTCATGTTTATTTGTCACATACTCGGTTCATTATTGATTTGATCAACCATTTTTATACTAAGTGGATGGACATGTTGTCTTAAAATAAAATATTTTTAAATATTTATATAATCTCGTGTTTATTAATTTCCTTAGTTATCAGCCTTTGAATTACAATATTTTTTCAATATTCTGCATACTGTTCAGAAGAAAATATTTGTAACCCAAGGAGAACCCTAGTTGTAGTAAGCAATTGGTGAATTGAAATTTAATTAATTACAATTGTTGAGGCTTCAAAGTAATGAGGATTGAAAGAGGTGGTGCGCCCGCGCAGAGCCATTGGCATAAAACTTTTAGCACATTAGCGGAACTATATGTGTGCGATGTCCTATAATATGTTAATTTATTTGTGCGTTCTTATATCAAGCATAACAAATTCCATCACTGTGGTTCATAAAATGAGTTAGAACGTGAATTGAATCTTGAATTCGTGTTTAATTATACCTAATTTACTACATCTATCCCAGATAAATAATTACATATTTCGTGTGTATTATATTTGTAGACTTTGTGTTTAATATCAATACAGGTTATAGGTCAACGAACATTTTGTCATGTGTTCATGTTTTAGCATAGTACGTTGTTTTTTAATGGACATTATATGTTTAAGTTATATTAGTTAATTTTACAATAGATAAGAAGTCGTAGAGTGTGATTGCAGTGTACTGGGCGAAATCAAGGCTTGGAAATCCTTTGCTGGTTTTCAATGGGGAGAGGTTTCGTCGAAGAGGTCCTATAGTGAACGAACGATGCAATTGGCTGTGCATCAAGTCAGACAAAGGATGCAAGGCCAATATAACCACTCTTTGCAATCAAATAGTTGCTATTCGTCATCAACACGAGAATCATCATCTTATAGGCTATAAATATAGAAACAAACGCCTCAAAACAAAATCCAACAAGCGAGGTAAAAGGAATTGGAAGCGAAAAAAAGGTTTTTCGCGTGATGTTATTGATATTATCGGTCTGTGATTGTTCTAGTTTGTTTTAGTCGAAATCGCAATTGAATTGCGCATTTGTTTTATAAAATGTATGCCAAATCGTCAAAAAACGAAATTCTATTGATTGTTATTTTTTATAACTGGTTCTTCTGTGCATTAAATCATGTTTGTATATTTATCGGTTTTATTTCCGTGCTTCCCAGGGCAGTTTAGATACTGTCTCACCAGGCGGGGGAAGCATGGTATAGAGGTGGGCGCTCACAGGTTCTCGTTCAACGGCCGGGCTGCCAGCGGCAAAGTATGGTGGAGGTGCTCACGGAATCCTCGCTGTCGTGCAGCGGTTCACACATTCGGCCCGAATATCGTCCAAATGAAAAGCAATCACACTTGCGGCCCGATGGCATCTGTGCATTAAATTAGCCTTGTATATTAAGTAATTACGATATTTGTTTCGTAATAGGCAGGTATGAAAGAACCCTATCTAGTTTGCGTATTCTAATCCAAGACTATTTTATACAAAGAAAAATTGTTTTATTTCAGCATCACCTAAAAGTCCCAATCCATTTTCGTCTGAAACCCCCTAGATGTTTTTACGATGTAGCTATAATATGTTGGTTCTTAGTTGCAGGTACTGGTACGCCGGCGGAGCCAACTCCAACTTTGGGTCTACCGTTTCCATTTCCATGCTTCCCTGGGCAGTTTCGATATTGTCTCAGCAAACGAGGGAAGCCTGCTATAGAAGTGGGCGCTCATAGATTTTGCTTCAACGGTCGAGCTGCCAGCGGAAAGGTGTGGTGGAGATGCTCCCGAAACCCTCGCTGTCGCGCGGCAGTGCACACGTTTGGCCTGAGAGTGGTACAGATGAATAGCGCGCACACGTGTGGAGTACGAGCCACTCCGTTGAGACCCATGTTCTAAGTATTAATAGCTCTCTATATTTAAGACTAAACGAGTCAATTTATCCATCGACTGCCGGTAATTTAAGATGTTGGCACGGATTGTGTTCTCTTTATCTAGATCTCGGTGTTAGAGTTGGTTATCGAAAGGCAGCTAGAATTAAGCTGATGGAGAAGTTATTTTTAGCGGAATGTTAATATTGCTTTTGTGCCTTTCTAACCGGCGGTCGCTCTACGCTTTAGGTATACGATTTACATGGATGTAAAGGACGTACATTGTCCCTTATCGTCTAATCACTAAATGCTCTCCAAAGAGATTAAATTATGTTAACGAGTATGTAGCTTATTAACATGGTCGAAAAGAAGTATACGAATCTTTATTAGGTATTAGGATGGCCGCGTGCGAATTGACTGAACTGGGGCAAGATTTACCTCATATTTTACATATTACTGGACCTTGCATAACGACCGTATTTTTCTAGAAATATTAAAAGGCAGGTATATTCAATAAATGTAATATAAAATATATTTTATTCAAAGAATCACATACAAAAATATATTTTTAAGAGAGACTTACCCAGATTCTTGCCCGTTCAGTGAAGATCTTCCCGCAACGGTCCTAGGTGTAGCTCGTTGTACAAAGTGATAGTTTCTTATGATATCCTAAGTATTTTTATACATTACTTTTACATATTTTTTTACACTTTTTCGTGATTTGTATATATATATATGATTGTTGAGTCTTGAACTCCGGACGGTTGGTTTCGGTTGCGGTTTAACGAGGTTGATAGTTGTGTTGTTCGCGAAAGTTTCGAATCGAGTCATGTCATGTGTACGATGGTAGGAATTAATGTAACGATTTGTTATTGTAGATTGCATTTATCGATCTATTGAATTAATCATAATACTCAATGTATACGTTGTAGATTTAAGTTTTTGTTGTAGTGAGATTTTTTATATTTTAATTATATTATTTTTACTCCAAGTATTTAAACAGTTATGGTACTTAAATGCCTCTTTTTATTACGAATAAAGTTTAACGTACGGCTGTACTTACACAAAGATTTATATGGATGCGTTTACCAGTTTTGTGTTTACCAATTTATGTGTACCAGTTGACAAATGTATACGACTACTGTGAAGTATTATTTTGAAGTATTATTTTATGTATTGTGATAAGATATTTTATATTTAGTTGGAATGTATACGATAACGGATAGAGGTAGTAGTAGGCGAATGTCGCCGAATGAGAATGTATACGCTATGTAGTAAGTATGTTAGTGAATTACTTCACTGTATAGGTACAAAGAAATGATTATATTGTGCTGATGTATGTTGGTTTTTCATTGAAGCCTTGTCTCTTATTCTTTAATTAATAATTTTAAATAGAACAACCTTTTTCTTCGGTAATTTTAAGACTGGCTTAAACTATTAAAAAATTAAACGCGAAGCCATCTAGATAATATACTTACTAGAATAAAGTAGTGCTAGAAATAGTATCACGTTAGTCTTAGAGAGTATACAGATAGAGACGGTTACCTTTTAATCGTGCAAACAATTTACCAGGTATGGCATTTTGATTTAGGCTTACAATAATGCATTTTCTATATGATGTTCGTTCATATAATCATAATGGTGGTTGTTACAGGGTGGTTTTATATACGATCTGCCCGAGGGGGGCTGCATCTAGTGGCCGATGGCCACATTTTCTATGAAGATGGTGGATCTCATCCAAGGCGCGTCACTTGGAGATGCGCCCGTTCCTATCAAAAGGCAGAGAGGTGCCAAGTAGCGTTGTGTTTAAGAGACGGTAGGCTTGTATACTTTCGCGGGTCCCACAACCACCCGGCCACGTATAATCCGGCGAAGCACGAGTCTAGAAGGTTCGAAGTGGATCCGATGGGGAAGTACAAAATAGTCGAGAATTGTGCTCCCCAGGTCGCGGCTCCGATACAAATTCCTAACGTGCCACATGCCGCGCTGTTCCTATAGGCCTGGCGCGACCTCCTAGTTCGCGGTCTTCTCGATGGCAGCCATTGATCGCGCCCTAGGAGCGTCGCCATCTTGATTTAATCTAGTAAGGCGCGTTTCCAATATTTATTGTTCCTCGTAACTGTATCTTACTATTATTTTACTCGAGATCTGGTTTGCCTTTCGGTTTATATTTACTCTATTCATTTTACTACTAAGCTTTAAGTGGGAGGGGTCTTTAGACGCCGCGTAATTGCCTTGTACCAATGCCTTAGGGCTATTATATTAGGATGTTATCTAAAGGATGTAATCGATATCTATCGTGGGTGTGCAATATTCTCTTACCAAAAATTTTAGATTATGTATACAAACTATAGCTTTAATGTTAGTGTAGCCGTCTTGTTAAAGCTTTTTTATAAAATTCTATTTATTGACCGCGGTGTAGGATGCGGCAAGACTGACAATGTTATTAAATACTGCATTATTTATTAACTGTATTTAGCCGTTGGTAATACTATGTAGTCGTAACGTTTACCGGCTTATGAAGAATATACGAGCGATAGTTTTTATATTAGAGTCTTATACGAGTATATATACTTGTCCTAGCGTAGACGGTAGACGGAGTAGCTCCGTGTTACTCTATATAGTGAGATAATGTATTTGTATCGACTTCCACCGATTTCCTAATTTATTATATAAAGGTGTAGAAACACTTGTTAGAAGCATATTATTTGTCTACAAATTGTGTGTCAAACAGTAAACATACTCCTTCTAATAAAGTCTGTTACTTTTGATATCATGTATTGCTAGACTATAACTATATTATGGCAGTATTTTGATTACAAATGAAACTAATACTCGTAAATTTTGTTTGATTGTTAACCCTCATTTGTTTGGATATATTTGTTTCATGTAATTATGTTCGCAAATGTTTTATGCAGTTTTGTTTCCGGGTGCGTCACTGCAAGAGGGAGATTCGTTGTTGAAGATGGGGGGCTTTTGGTACAAACTGGATGATTGCTACAGGAGCAAGCGGCGGTGGACGTGCGCGCGCGGGTGCGGCGCAAGGATCCACACGTGTGGGAAGCGGGTGGTGTTCTCTGAGCTGCGTCATCGGTGTCGGAACCAGTTACATAATAGTATATAGCAGTTTGAAATGAAAATAGTAGAAATTTATAATGTGATACTTGAACATTACAAAGCTTTCGTCTTTAGATTAGAGTTGCGAAAACGAACCGAAAAGAAACGAGAGCGAAATGATAATTTTAATGCCAATTGTTCGTTTTGCAGCAGAAGAATTGATTTCGGAGAAAATGTATATTATATGCTATTTTTATCATTATTCTCATTTTAGTATAATTATAACTGTTGCTGGCGATTTGTAATGCATGTGTTTTGGTTAAAGTAGTTATTGTAATAAGTATTTGCATGTTCATTTTTATACCGTCTCATTTTAAATTGTTTCGTAATAGGCATTGATTCCGATGAAAAATTCAGTTGTTACCTCATTACATATAAAACAATTGATATTAATGGGATCCGCTGCCATATTATGCCTTAGTGTATATTAAATGTATTCGGTTTTGTTCAAACTATATGTGATTATCGTTTTTAAAACATATTGTTACTGTGAACTCAATATTTTAAAAAGATAATTTATTTTTAGTTTTAATTTCTTTTTACTGTTTAATTTTACCTTATTTCTTTACCATCTTAGCGCAGATGTTGTACTTAAAAGTTGTATGGCAGGTCCATAACTTGTTAATAACTAGCCTTTTTATCCCATCGAAATAAAATGCATTTTTAGATATAATATCTTTATCGATTACTAAGGATCTACAGAAATATAGAGAGCAATTTTATTTCTTCTTTTTCTATTTCAACCTATTTTTTCTAGCCGGTAATAGCGTTAAGGTATTGAATAGGTAATACTTTTGAATACTTTTGTTGTATAACATGTAATTCCTCAGAACTAATGTTCACGTATGTTGCAGTGCGTTTGATTTACAACAAGAAGGGGTATCCGAAGTTGGTGTGGGACGGTTACTTTTACCGCGCTCATAATGCGTACCGTAACCACCCCAGGGTTCTGTGGTATTGTGCGGGCAGGAACAAGTTTCAGTGCCCGGCCACGTTGCGGACCTTCAACAGGGAACTCATCAGCTGCGACGGGGTCCACAACCATGCCCGCTGACAGATCAAGGCGCGTACGGAGCCGGTACTCTGTGCGCGCCTCGGGGTCTCCAAGGATTTCCAATTTTGAAATGTGACGCCGTAACGTGATACGTGCGGACGTTCCTTGATGAATGTCATCGAAACGTTGATCAGAATTACTACTATGTGATTAGATCTCTGCGTATCTGTCAAAAGTAGTGCATAGATGCATTTGTACACATTTGATACAAAGCTTAATTCTATATCTTTTAAATCGCACGGCTGACTTACCGTGTGCAGTGAAGATACCCAACGTTCGATTGAGTGTAACGTGACGTGAAATATGAATCAGAATTTTAGTCATTCATAAATATTTGCTTTTTACAATTTTATACGATCTTGTATTTTTTATTTATATAGAGTTCCTTAAGCCTGAGCCATTTAGGCGTCCTAAGTTACTGTTTATTTTGTTGTATACAATAATTGAACGAATTAAAGTATTTGATTGTGTCCAGTGTTTGCATTTAGCCGTAATGTAGGGTATTGTTTGGTTAATACTGCATGTTGATGTTGTGGAATGGGTTCAGAGGAGGCGCCTGCCGTGTACGTGCCGTCGCGGACCGGGAAGGCGCTGCTGCTCCACGAGGGGTACACGTTCTACCTGAAGAACCTGCAGTCGTATGGACGCAAGCAGTGGTACTGCTCCTCGCGGGACATGGCCGGCTGTCGCGCTGACGTCATCACGGCCCCCGCACGCAATGGCGACGGCGATATCCTCTTCCTAGTTAGAGGCCGACACATCCATGCCCCCCCCAGTTACTATTTCACCCCAGATGGCAAGTACGTTAGACGTAAAGACATCTACCATAGGTACAGGTAGCGGTGTTTTGTATTTTTTCTAAATGTTTTTTTTGACGCTGCTCATTTTTTTTAAATCTCATGACAATATATTTTTTTATGTTTTTTTTTGTGATATTTTAAATCGACATATTATTTTGTAACGGAAAGATTTTTTTATATATTTTTACAAAATCAAATAAGTACAATTCTTTGTAAAATATGTGTGGCTGTAAGTAGATTCGAATAGGTATTCTTAAAGTTTCTAATCCTCATGAGTTACGAATAATGTATTTTTTACTGCATAGTTCTTAGACTAACATCTCATTAACAATGTAATACTTGAAAAGTTCAATTAAAAAATGATTATAAATTCCAAACCAGTTTTTTCCTGAACGGAATGAGTTCTTCGCCCGAGAGAAGTATTTCGTTTTCAATTCGAATGCTAAACACTGCGTAATGTTTACGTCTAATATAAACGTAAAGTATTATAATTAAATGCTTAGAATGCCGAATAAATGGGTCAACACGAAACGCAATCAAAACACGAAACGTTGCCTAGAAGTAATTGTTGGCGTCTCAAAAGTGTACTGTAATGTAAAGGGCCCATTAAAATTGAAGTAGTTTTGCCGATACGGTTGCAATATCAGTTGTATAAGAGGGTACATGAATCGCGCAGTTGTGATGGATCAATACGAGCTACAAAGTTATGAAAGAAGAAAGTTCGGTAGGGCATGGGGATCGCATGGGCGTAACCTGTCTCCCGCGATACAGCCTAGTTACGCCCTGTATGCCCTAATTTTGACGTACGGCCCTTTCTTGAGACGCTTGTGTGCGTAGGCCAAGAGGAAAACGTTCCTCTACACGCTACTTCCGTGTTTTGAACGAATCCTACGAACATTAGTTGCGTAATAGATTGCTGAGTACAAATGTGGGTCGGATTCGATGTTTATGAAATGAAAATAATAACAAGCGACGTGTTTCGCCTCTGATGCCGCGCTTTTTGTATTGTTTTTGTTGTGCGATAATGTTATCTATTGTAGGTACTAACGTACGTAATAAAAATATGAACTGTTTCAATGCTTTAAAATAAGTTATAATTAGTTTTTTACGATTTCCTTGTTACTTTTTATTATGCAAGAAATTTATAGATTTTATTACATGAGAGTAACGTTATAATTTATGACATGTACTTTCTACTTATTAAAATTTTGAAAAATTAAGTATAATGCTAATATTTTCGAGTAAATTATAATAAAATATTGAAAGCTCGTAAAGTGGAGATTTTGGCTGAAGTGGCGCATTACATAAATCAAACCGTAGTTATTTGTAGATGTGTATGAATTAGGGGGTTGTCAGTAGCGATGGCCTAGGCCGCGTAGGCCGTAGGGAGCCGGGGGTGGCGAATAGGGGTGCCAAATCATAATTATGAAATCATATAATATAACATTTTAAAATTATAATTTTTGTAATTAAATTTCTACGGCTGTTTTAGGTATGTTTATGTTGTTCAGAAAACATTTTCTTTCGAACTACGTAGTACGTAGTTTTATAAAATTTGTTCTCAAAATTCTTAATTTTAATTTTAATAGGGATAAGTTCGTACAAAACTTAAGAATTTCTTTCATAAGAGTATCAAAATGTAATATAAGAAATTGTTTGACAAATATAAAACGAAAGAAAATTATTTTAGATTTTACCATTAAACTCAGTACAAACAAAATTGATACATATAATTGTGGTTATTCAATTTCTCAGTCATCATCACAAATAGTCTAGCAGACTCTTAAAAACTGTTACATAAATGATAAAACAATGTAAAAATAAAACTGAAATCTGCGATATCTGTGCAAAGACACTGTATGAATTGTACATAGATATAACGATTATTTTATGACGTTATTGAGTTATAAGTAAACATTTTAATAATTATGAGTCGTTTCACTCATCTGTTTGACATTCGACTTTGTAGGTAGATAAATTTTTCTCCCTTATGACAGCCCTATTAACAGTATGAGGTCACGGGAAGAAAACATGCAACGTGCAGTCCTGATGGTGTATCTATAGTAAAACCCAAGGTTCGCTATCACTCAAAGTATACTAAACAATGGTTTCGCACTTTTAATGTATAACTGACAGCCCTACCATCACAAGACGGAAGCACGCGCAACGCAAAGCCCTGAGTGTATCGGTAGCATCCACCGCACCACTCGAAATAAACAGTACGATGCATCATTAATGTGCTTGTGACAGCCCTACGCTAGCACGAGATCTGGGCACGCAAGCATGCGCGACGCGCAGCCCTGATGGTGAATCGATAGCAGCATCCCACCGCGCCACCACCCCGAAAATACACAATAACGCTTCCGCATCTTTAATGCTGCCATGAAATAACTTTTATACAATCTGCATTTTATTTGTGATGAGCGTTTTATATCTGTAATAGAAGCTACATAAAATTTATAGATAGAAAATCTGGTAAAATGGTAGAGACAAATAAATTATACAGACTGGAAAGATGCATTGATAATTCTATTATTAGTTTAACATATTTAAAGGCAACCCTTTTGATCCAGATCCACAAACATATATTATTTGATAACATTATATATTTGGGATCTTCAACTTATATTTATGTCAAAGCATTAGCTTTGATAAGTCTATTTTAAAATAATTCAACATTTACGTCAGCTCTTTGTTATAAATAATACGTGGTATGCCTATCACATTTTAATAAAGCTCATTTTAATAACAAATATTACTGCAATATGTCCGGATCAAGATAACACGGCGTCTTCAAGTCTAGAGTTAAATTGTGTCAATAAACTGAGCGCATTTGATACTCCTGTTTACTTTCAAATGCTTTAGTAGCGTGTCAAAAAAAAGTAGGAACAGCGTATAAAAAAAGTTGTTTTTGAATTTAGAATAGATTATTCGATTAATGTTTGTTAATTGTAGCCTCTGTGCGGGAATGGAGACACAAATCGCGATGGTTGGAGTGGCGGCACTGGTCTGGAGTGAAGGTCCACTCGCCGGGCTGTAGTATCGGTGTCGTTGTGTTCCGAGCGTGTGATTGCTTACTGACGAGCCAGTTTGATGACGAAGGGATTACTATTAAATGTCCGTTGGATGATAAAACCAAAGAAAATCATATAGCTGAAGAAGCCTAGAACAATTCTTGTAGTGTCCTCGTGGTTGTTCCCTATGATCGCCTGTTAACCAGTTAATTGTGATAATGACAGAATTAGTATTAGTTAACTAAGAATTCAGATAACCCAAGGCAACCACATAGTTTAGTATGTAGTAAATTCATAGACAAAATGTTCGAAACCTCGATATCATTGAGAAGAATAAATTATTAGAATGCACAAAAATTTCATCCCCATTAGTCATTGTTGTGATGTAAATACATTATTTAATGCTTGCCTACCCTAAAATGTTCCTTATATTGCTGTATATTTATACAAATGTTATATTGAATACGTTAAATGTCAATAGAAATATTGGGTTTTTAGAAGTTCTTTATCCGTATTTGCGTCCTTAAAATTAGTCTGATATAATTATAAATACGTACGTACTCACAAAACGAGATTATAGATATTGGGTCCCAGATATTAGCCTAGCCAATCACAGCATAAATAAATTTACAATTTGATTTACAATGACCACAAACCTTGACGTAAATTGTATGGAAGTAACAATTTATTCATAATAATTTAATAATAATATTAATGTAACGGTTTGGTTTAATTAACGAACACACAATTAACATTTTATTTGTAGGTGAGATTCAAGGGCAAGTCAAACAGCCCTAATAATTTAAAGAGGGACGCGTTATCCCACACAGATTGATCATTCAGATTGTTGATTCACATTGATGATTAATCAATTAATCCTTGGTCAAATGATCCGCCTTACTTCACGGGTACAAATTTTTGAGTAAAGGCTCTAATTCATACTAAGATATTAAATGAATTAAATCCATAATTCGATATGGAAAAACTGATACAAAATATGGATTCAAGGTTTAACAACAAACTGTATCTATTAAAAACTGTTGGGTTTGTTTGCCTATTTAAAATATTTATGGAAATCTGTCAAAATATTCCATGTGGTTTGTGAGTTGATTTTTTTAAAAGCGATGTATTGGTGATCGTGATTTACATTAATTAGAACTCGGTTACTAGTTGCATAATCGTGCATTTATGAATGTTAGGATTCCTGTAATCATATCAATGTTCTTAAAAAGAACTTTATTTTAAAAATATTTTGCACCACTACATAGATATAAATCAAATATTCAAAAGCTTTACACACGATCTTACATTTATTGTCTGTGTGAAAAATAGAATAATAAGTTGCATCGAGTTTAAGTTAAGACCCAGCGAAATACAGTTACTTTAATGTGATATTAGACTATTACGTGTAGTTATCATCAAGAGCTGCTATAATAAATGTTTTGTTTAAATAACGTATTTTATTTTGTATTGCATTTGCAACATATCATTGATATATTAATACTATTGGCTTATAAATTTATAAACTTTCATGTCGTTTAAGAAACAACTTGTACTCTGAAATAACTATTGGCAAATGTAATATTTCTGTACACAATGACTTATAATGATCATTAGCTGAGAGGCACTAAATAATAATGAATATATCAGTGATGTGCTTTATTTATAAGGTAGGTACAATTGATGTTCCAATACATCAACATTATGTTAGTAACTTTAACGTTCGATTCTTTGCAAGGTGGTGCTCGATACTTATACACGCCGAGAGGGGGCAGGCTATTGTTCTACAGAGGTAACACTTACTTTGTCAACTCTAGAAAGAAACAGGAGAAAGCAAGAGTTTTATGGTATTGTTCTTCTCGAAAGTCCCGCAGCTGTCCAGCATCTTTATTTACGTTGTATGACAGGGTTTTGGGACAGCCTCCGGTGCACACGCATCCTCCGAAGATGTCCAGTATGTATGTGAGCGAGACGAAAGATTGTTACTTTCCGTTGTAACGATGAAGTGTTGGTTTTATACAGCTCTGATCGAGTGCCCAATTGACGACGTGCGTAGTAGTCTGTGCTACTTACATGTTTATTTTCTATACCAAATCGTATGTTAACATGTTGCTCTAGCAAAGCAGACAAATAATCTTACTTTTCAACATATTATTTTTCATATATAACATGACAGTCTAGTATTTTTACTTACGTAGTCAATTGGGAAGTCGGGTACGTAGCAATATGATTATGCTTTTGTAAGCAGATTCAACATGCCTATAATACCTGTGCTAGTCATATTTTTTCTTCGAATCTTAACGGCGCAAAATTTGTTATGTAGGTATGATGTTGTTGAATCGGGTTAAATTTAACAAATAGCCACTTTATTCCAAATATATAAGCTAGTCAAAGTATTTACTTGTTAAGAGGCCATACTGTAAGTAGATATAAGAAAGATGTTGTTGAATTCATATAGTTTAATAAGTAGAAAATTTTAAGTCACTATTTTACCTAAAATGTCTGTTTGATGATATTAGTGAAGTCCTTCTTTATATAAATGTATGGAGACCCTTTTCTATTGTTCCAAAGTTACCGAGGTATAGAAGAAAGATGTTTTATTGTAGATAATTTAAATTTATTTTTTATTTTTTATTCATAAATACAACTTCAGAAGTAATTTAAGTAGTTGTTGGAAATTGTACTATATTTTGAATACAATGCTTAAATGAATCGTAAAAATAACCATAATTATATTATTTACCGGTTAAGTGAACAGGGTTTTTGCCCATAATAGTTAATTGTATTACAGATACATGTGATAATCTAGCTTAATTTATTAATAGTCAGTAAAAAGTGTGTTGAGAAATATGTGCCAAATTGTATGCCAAAACTTCTTACATTCGATTGTAATTAAATGGTTTAAACTGTAAATTGCTTTCATTCCAGCGACTCCTTTAATATAATTCTGTTATAGAATGTTACCTGCGTGTTCTGGGAATAAAAAAAGATGTCTAGACATCCTGGCTTTTGATGTCTTTAAATGGAAACTTTTTTTGTTAAGCTGTGATTGCTTCTAGGGTCAGATGCAGGTAGGGAATCCTTTTAAGCATCCCTTAATACTATTTTATTCAAAGGACCTAAAGCCATATTTTATTCGTTAGGACTAGGTATAATTTTGTGAAAGGAATTTTTTGCCTTATACACGAGTTTTAAGGTACCTACTATTTAATAAAATCGTGCGTTTTGGTTAGAATAAATTTCTTATCTCATAACTATTTAGTTTAAAATATGTTCGCTTATTTTAAAGTTTATAGTAGAGTTAGCTCATTAATTTACTTTCTATGCCTAATTATAAAAGTTAAAATGATGAGACGATTACCTAAAGCTCTAATAAATATGATTTTGGAGTTCTGCTGTTTTAATAAACAAAATTAACATATTTTAAGATTTAGATACTCGTTCTAACCGTTCAACAATTATGCAAATCGTTATAAGTAACTGCCCACTACTGCGTTAAATACTTCATTGAAATGTAGTATTTTTTGGTAATAAACGTAAGACGCATTTTTAATGGAAGACAATTTTGTGTGTATGTTTTAAAATTATTAGGTATTTTATTATTAAAAGACATATGCATTTGTTACTTGTACGTAATCGTAATTGAAATGAATTTCTAAATAAATTAATTTAATTTCTAAAATAATCTAATTTATTAAAGTAATTTAAACAGAAAAATATGAAATTAATATTTTTATAGCTTATATCCTCTCTGCTTTAGAAAAGATAATCAAATGAAGGTAATGATGAAAGTTCAAATAAATTCATTAGATTTATTGGACATTTATTAATAATTTGTTTCTTAATTATTTGGTGGTTGTTTTATATCAGATCAACATATAAATATTATGCAAATTGAAAAATAAAGTCGATAAATTACTTATTACAAATTTTAAAAACACATAGCTGATTCATAATAAGCAGAATTCTCGCAGTTCCAAAAGAGACGAGAAACTTATCTCCAAAGAACTTACAAACTATAATGTGATTGTCTTGTATTGAAATTATAGCAAAGCCGTGTGTATCGTTCCGTGAGAATGCCGGCGAGTTATTAGTGTATCTCAGGCACATTCACATCAAGAAATCCGTTATTTCTCGTTCCACATACGCAATGTTTCATTGAGATGACGTGGAAAATTGACCTACTAAGTTTAGGTGGGTATGCGACGGAATTAAGAACTTGTACACAAACTACGGTTTAACAGTACGTGAAATAACCGAATTATCGATAATACAGCGCTCAGTTTTGTGACATGGAAATTTAAACACAGCGCCCTCGGGTTGTGGACGGCAGGTTGTAGTACTGTGATGAAATTGGACGTTGTTGCGTGGGAGGGAACGCAGCTAGATTTAACTAGATGGCGCCACGGGTATCACACGCATACGAAGCACATGAATAATACTACTAATCATAATAATATTATGAATACGAAAGCTTGTGATGATGTTTGTATATATGCGTGTTTGTTGCTCATTCACGCAAAAACTACTCAACCGAATATGATGAACTCTGGTAAACGTATAAGTAAGGGTTCAGAATAATTAAAAACTTTGAATGCTAATTTTAATACCGAACGTCACGTGTCACGGGATCAGAAGTTACGCGGGTGAAACCGCGGGGCGCAGCTAATTTTGTTTAATACGCATATTAATGCAAATAACGATAGATTGTTGCAGGTATTAACAAAGGCACTTTATTTAAATTAAAAAAGCAACAACAATATCTCAAGATATTATATTTTATAAATTGTCAATGGTTTTCAGATTGCTAGACAGTTTGTATTTGAATTTTAAAACTAGCAATATGATTCGTACAAAACAAAATCATCCAAAAATACATATTATATCCTTAAATTATACACAATAAACATATTTTGTAACCCTTTTCCTTGACAGATGATTTTTACATGGGTTCTCTTTCATCCCTATTTCAATCTAGATCAATAATCACTCATATTTTTAGGTTTTCAGTTCGTCATATCACGTCGGGGCAACCCCATGATAATCCACCAAGGGTTCAACTTTATACGAGAGCGTGTGTATGGCGACCGGGTGAGGTGGGTCTGCGGGAAGAAGCGGAGACAGCATTGCGTGGCCACCCTGACGACGGTCAACGATATTATGGTCAAGAAGTATGGGATGCATAATCATAGCTAGCATTGGGCTTTATTCCTTCGTTATGTAAGGTTAGATTCGCTTGGCAAAACGGTGCCATGACATGGTCAATAGCTATAGAGAATTTTCTTATTAAATACTAGATGGTACTTGGTTTGCTTGGCAAATAAAAACGGTGCAATGGCCAGCCATATGGTTTATAGCCATACACAATTTTCTTATTGAATACTATGGTACTTGGCAAATAAAAACGATGCCATGGCCAGCCATATGGTTTATACTTTATAGCCATAGACAATTTTCTTATTGGATAATATGGTACTTGGCAAATAAAAACGGTGCAATGGCCAGCCATATGGTCTATAGCCATAGATAATTTTCTTATTGAATACATCAGTTTCCAAACTTTTTCAATCCGCGACGCACTTACAAGTTCAGTTATATGTTGCCCTAGTTACAGCGGGGGGGTGAGTTCTAGTTTCAGATAGGGGTAAGGGGACAGATAATCAGAATGTATCAATGGGGGAGGGGAGTCCTGACACCCCTCTATACTTCTGCGATGCTCAGTTTGGGAACCTCTGGAATACATGGGTAATCTGAAAGGACATTGTAATATAGTAGAGTTTATAATTTCAACAGTGCGTATATTACTGCCTGATGTTTGTTATGTTCAATCGTTACTTCGAGGGTATTTGTTTTGTAAGAAATGTTTGTATTTACGTACTAGGTAAGATGCAGGACGAATATAAATAATAATAGAAAGTATATAGGAAAATATTATTTTAATCTATAGATATAAGTTGGTTTAGTTAGACGAATAAGTACTCTTTTAAGCGTCAGTGCCTTAAATATTGTCTCGGTACTTAAAATAATTTGCGATGTATCTAGATATACTTTACATGATAGTATAAAGAGGAATTGTGTTATGACGCAAAAACTTCCGGACCGATTTCAAAAGAAAATTAGAAAAATGTAGCTTTCTCTCTCTTCACTCAGTGACGTAACATTATCCTATTAATATTAACGAAAGTTTGTGAGGATGTATGTATGTGTGTTTGTTACTCTTTAACGCAAATACTACTGAACTGATTTTGATGAAACTTTGTATACATGTAGGTAAAGATCTAGGATAATACATAGGCTACTTTAAATCTCGGAGTTCCAACGGGATCAGTTATTTCACGGGTGAAGCCGCAGGGCGATGCCAGTAAGCTGAAAGAAAGTAGAAAATAGTATAATAGTAACTGTAGAAAATTTTTGCTATATATTCGCTCATCGCAATCTGTTAAGACTTAAACAATTGTTTATACTTACTTACCTGTGAAATATTATTGTAACTTATAGTTACAATATAATAATAATAGTTAAGTTGTAAATAGTAGTTAAACTGTCATAATAATTTATTTGTCACTTCTTTTAGTAATTACTGATTCACACAGAATGCGGGCTCCGGTTGTGACGGGAGTAGTGGTAGTGGTAGTTTGTTTTTATATGAAAGACTTCACACAAAACGCGCACTACCCGCACACGCTATCGATGTGTCTTTCATTCAATAGACATTATAGTTCATCCTTCATTCCATCATTCTTCCCATTACGATTCTAGCCCGTTTTATGAATTGGGTATAAGTTTTAGATATAATTATATTGATGGACACTTACATTCCATTATCAAATATCATAACTATTTATAGCTTTTCAATGTTTTTCATACTTATTTTTAAGCAAGCATTGTTTTAAAGGTTTTTGTAATATAACCAAGAAAGACATACACGAATGTTAACTGCCAATGTAGAATTGTATGGTGTGTTGATTATGTTTGATCAAATGTATTTATTGTAATAACGCTCGTATCTATACTAATATCATTAGTTTGTTTGTTTGTTTAAACGCGCTTCATTAAGCGGTTATGATTTGTGGCTTTAAAGAGAAGGTTTCAGAGGAAGGATATCCTTACTTCCTTACTCCTTATCCTTACCATCTGTTAATATTATGAATGCGAAAGTAACTCTGTCTGTATCTTCTTCACGCAGAACTACGGAAGTGATTTGGATGAAATATCTGCAGAGATTGTTTGAAACTCAAAAAAGGGACTTAGGATAGCTTTTAATCCCGAAAATCCCACGGGAATGGGAGATAGCACATATTATACGGGGCACAGTTAGTAGGCAATAGGTTTTTTAATTTTAACTTACTGCTCTGCGTTATGCGAAATAGGTGTATTTGTGAAAAAATTCGGAGAAAACTGTGCGAAGACGGAGCGGGTCGCTGTTTTAATAAAAACTAGTTTAACCCTGCGGTTTCACCCGCGTGTCTTTCCTTTTAACGTGTGATTACCAGGGTAAAAAGCATCCTAAGTCCATTCTCGGGTTTTAAACTATATTTGTACAAAATTCGATTCAAATCGCTTCAGAGGTTTAGGCGTGAAGAAGAGACAGATATACAGATAGAGTTACTTTCCCAATTATAATAGTAATAAGTATACATATTTATTTATCTTTGTAATAAATAAAATTAAAGCGGTATTCTTCCAATTTAAAAATATAATCCAATTGAAATATTAATTCTAAATAAACATAATATGGTAAGATATAAAGAAATCTAGTAAATGAAATGTTAGTCATTTATGACTTATTAATCAAATTATGATTATATACGTAAGGCAATTGTTTTATTTTGTTACCATTGTAAAATCGTTGATAATGTTAATATTTTTGACTTGTATTTGTATATAATCAATTTATATTTTTATTAAAAAGATTTAAAAATGTTTGATGTATTTTTCTTACTTACTATTAGCTTACACTTAAAATAGTAATGTTATGAAACCGACATCGGCTGTTAAAATTAATATAAATAAAGGACTATTTTGCTTACATGATTTCAAACGATTAGCGTACATAATAATCACCACAGGTATAAAAGGCGATTTGCTAGCAAGAGAATGCAGTTTATGAAAGGAGGATTGATAAAAAAAGTGATTAATAGTCATAGTTAAAACATACAATCCCATTCATAACACGCTACAGTTAAAAAGGTTACTACACACCAATATTTAGTGGACGGTAATTTTAGTACCAACTCGGGTAACTTGGGTTACTTACTGAGGTACCTTCACCAGAATTAATTTCTTCAAATTCAGTTCCTTGGTATGGACTTTTCCTTTATCTTTATTATTTTCTGCTGTCTACATGACTATGAATAGGTATGCTGATTAAATGTGGTGTTTATGTTTGTATAGCAAGTCATCTTATTTCCTTTAAAACTGGGTACTTTTATATTAAAAAAGAGGTTTGAAGATTTCTTTTAGGTATACTCACTAAGGCCTAAATATCTTTTTCAGATTTGGACCATTTCGATCGAGCTGTCTCCCGTAAATTTTGTTTCACTGATTTAGAAATGGCGCTACATTACTGCTCAAATGACTAAATATCTATAGTGATATAACACTCGTATTCACAAACAATACTTGTGTAAGTAGCAGTTATACTATACAAAGTAAAGTGAAGTCCGAATGACAAATCTTTAATTCAAAAGCATTAAGGCCCTTTTCTCGAAGACTAGTCGTCACCACGTATCTCACATACATTTCAATGGAGACTCGCACATTAAGCTACCGGTATTATTATGTGCGAACGTTGAGTTGCAAACATCATCATCAGCAAATATTCGACACGAGTATCGTATCCTTCTTGTATTGTAGTGGGAGAAGGGCCTAAGACTTAATTTAAACGCAAAGAGACAAGCCGCCGCTCAAGTATCTATCGTTTTTGAATTGGTTTATGACGCCCTGTGCATTGTGAGACCTTATAGTATTGTTTGTGAATACGAGTAACTAACGTAATTTACAATGTATGGTCTTGCTTCAGTTAGCCAGTTTTACGAATTCCTAGTGACTTTTATACGTTTCATTTTAAGATAATATTGTAAGACGCTTCTGTGATAGTAAATATGCTTGACAATAATGCAATTATGTGTGAACTAGTATAAGAGTATGTATTATTTATTTTATTGTAATCAATTAAACTATATCTTAATATCCTATTACCTGCTAATATTATAAATGCGAAAGTGTGTGAGGATACATCCTCAGTAACAAACACTACAGTGTTTGTTACTCTTTCACGTAAAAACTATCGAACCGATTGTGATGAAACTTGCTATTCATATAGGTAAGGATCCAGAAGACAATAGACCTCTTCTAACCCCGGAATTTCCGGGGTTAGATGGGGCCTTATCGAGATTAAGATAGATAATACAATAATAATAGATGTACTTAAAATGTCCTTCCAAAGGTTTTATTTAAGAATTGTCTTTAATTATTGTTTTTAAACTAGTTGTTGGTAACCAATAACTTATAAATATAATCGGATTTAGATGAGTAGTTGATTTTATTAAGTACATCACGTAAAAATGCTTATTGTAATCACATTAAAATGCTTATTACCAATATTAGTTGTAAGATTGCCGAACTGTACAAAACATAGAGAAATAGAGTGTATTTTGTAGTCTTTTTTTATTGCGACATTGCACTTTAGCATTAGGAAATGTATCCCTTCTGTAATCTTAAGCTTCCAAAGCTTCCACAATAAATAGTATTTTTCTAATTATGTAACAGTATTAAATAATGAGCATTTTAAATGTCGTTTTATAGTTAAGGTCCAAGATTAAATAGTCTAGTCCATATTTTGCAATTTTATACAAGTTCCTAAATGAACTATGCTAAATATATTTTTATTGAGAACAATACAATGTTGCCATAAAATATTAATTAATTAATTATTTTGATTAGCTAGTTATTTTATTTGTAACGATATTAAAATATACGTTAAAAGGTTAGTAATTAGTTATTTTTACTGGATATTAAATTTGTTTTATATATTTTAGTTTTATATTTTTTAGAAATAATTTATAAATAAATGTATTTTTTTATATGTAAAATTAAATTTATATTTTGCCTTAATAAAAGAGAGAAATTATATTGAGTTTTATTTCTTTGCAACGACAAATTTACGAATTTCCCAATTCCTTGACTTTTTTGGTATAAATAACAACGCTGTGACGTTTTCGATTTAAAAATGTTGTAAGTAATCGTTGCTTAATATAGTCCACCATCCAATGCCTTATTTGGGCTTTATATTATGCCAAAGTACTCTAATATTATTCTTAAAACTTCCTGATATTTAATGATTGAATGTAGGTCCGCAGAATTTAACATTTAGTGTCCTAAGGTACAAATATGAAACTTATTATAAAGTGATTATAAAAATTATGTACAGAAATTTTGTGAAAATAAAGATTTTTTTTTATAATGATTATTCACATATGATTTTTTGTTTAAATTATAGTAATTATTGATTCAATGATTTTGCCGATTTTTTTTAATTATTAAGAAACATCGACTGTTCTTTAATGCCCAAAATTACGTATGGTCAAAACAAAAAGGTGTTGCTAAATTGAAAAGGTTTTCATGTTAACTAGATACATTAAAAGATGACAGGACTACGAGCAATCCATTAATAATAACGAATTTTCAGATTTCGAAACGTTAACATGCGAGCCCCAGCTGTCATCATACATCAACCGGCCCATGGTTGGCTACGTGATGAGCAAGCGTGGTGGAAGGCAGCTAGTGAGAGACGGCTATAGGTACCACCTCAAGAGGAGGAACAAGTACGGTTACGTGACTTGGAGGTGTATACACAGGGGTGTGTGTAACGCCTACTGCATAGTGGACAGCGACTCTAGACTGTTAAAAGACGTGTTTGTTCACACTTGCATGTGATTTTTATTTCCATGTTGTAGGTTTCGCACTATAAATTTGTATATTCTCACTATGAAGTGTGTTTATGTTTGGTACATGAGTACTTGATAGTTATGGGTTATGTTACTGATTTTATTGTATTTAAAGAAAACGTCCTTATTTTTATATATGCATCGTTTATAAAAATCAGTTTTTAAATTAAGAATCAAATACGGCACGGGGGTAACTTTTAGAATGCAAACCACAGCACACATGATATCGAATCACCTGCACATTATTGTTATTTATGTGTGTAATAAAGATGAATATTATGTATCCGTCGAAATTGTTTACTTCTCTTTGAAAATAAAACTTTATTTCTCTATCGAAAATAAAAACACACATACACACGGCGTTATTAGCTCCATCAATTATGGCAATACCAAACTGTGTGTTTTAATTATTAACATTCGATGCAAACGCCTTGATTTATTATAAGTAATTATGTATTTACACTCAATCATCACCTGAACTAATGGACTTATTTTAAATCGATAAATTAATAAAAATATAACCGAAACCTAAAAACCTAAAATTGAAATGAAATGTCAATGAATTAAAAAAATTAAAATATTTATGTTTCCTGTGGTCCAATTGCTTGGGTATAGTTTTATAGATAGTGTGCACAAAAATAATAGCTTTATGGCTAAAAGTAAACGTCTACATGGTACAGTACGCATCTGATTCATTATTTTTATAGAAAATGCGTTCCGTACGGATGCGGATTAGTGTACGCACTTTTGAGATTTTACTACAAAGAATATTACGATACGTAAAATATGCTTCCGATGCGAACGATACCGGCTAGTGGACGCCTAGCTTAATATGATTGTTCTTTGTTATCTACATTAATATAATAAAGAGGAAAACTTTGTTTGTTTGGTTGTAATAATGAGCTCAAAATCTACTGGACCGATTTTAAAATTCTTTCACCATTCGAAGGCTACATTATCCATGAGTAACATATAGGCTATATGTTAACCTATATGCTACGAGAGCGAAACCGCGGATCAGCTAGTAAGGCATATAAGAAAAACTTAATTGTTGATGATTCTATAACCAAGTTCGTTGTTGCACCACGGGAAAGCAATATTTTTAAATTAGTTTTTTTATATAAAAATTTATTTGTAAGTTTATGTTAGATATTTGTTAAATTGTAAGCGTTCTAGTTATTATTTCGTTGTGATAAATTGGTTCTTTATGATGAAATCATGAAATTTAAAAATTTGTGACTCTATGTCACGTAATGTTTTAAAATTAATACACTTAAGGTTAATTAATTTCATATTATTTCTTAATTAATTAAAGTTACTTATTTTATAACTGTGTGTGTTTGTTTAAACCCTGGTTACATATATTTATCAGTGATTGTTTTCTGGTAGAAGTATTATCTGAATGGGATGCTGTGACGGTCTTATGAATCAAGATACAGCCGAATATAAATATGATTTAAATACATACGGACCGTGTTAAAAAATTGAAAACTACTTTTCATTAAAAAAAATGAGAAGAAAATTATTGTTTTGAGGTCTATATCTAAAGATTCCTAAAACAATTTTTATAGCTTCATTATTAATTTATATAGGGTCATAGAACAAATAAAACATAGATGCTCTAGATTAAACAGAGGAGACATACCTACTATGTTGTCATTATTGCCTTAAGTAGTTTTCAAAAATGCACATTAAGGTCTCCATTTATTGTGGCAGATTACCATTGTAATAAAAAAAATAACTCAGCTATTCATTAATGTATAACAGATGAAATCATAGTAATGATAACAACACATTTAGAAAAAATCTCAGTAGTTTAATAATGCACTACTCGTAACTCTACCAATTTCAAAGTCAAAGATTTTATGTGATTATCATTAAAGGCTTATTCGTGCCCCATCTAATATTTAGCAAAATGACATATAAATATAATAATTAATTATGTTTTAATGGATCAAATTTTGAAAAGTTGTTTGCGCGCACTGTGAGATTGAAAACGTGAGAGTAATTCAGTATTTATTACTACGTGATATGTATTGTTTCAATTACA
Organism: Phoebis sennae; assembly: GCA_001586405.1. NCBI lineage: Eukaryota > Metazoa > Arthropoda > Insecta > Lepidoptera > Pieridae > Phoebis > Phoebis sennae. The sequence goes on along the minus strand of LQNK01000366.1, from coordinate 145,589 downwards.
TATCTTTAAATATATAAAAATAAATAAAATAAAATTTTATTTTTCCACTAAACAAAAAAGAAACAATTATACATATTAAGTAACTTAACCGTTATTAGTGGATTCAACATTACGAATAGCGCTGGTTTTCGGACGCCCCTTGCTCCCAAAGATGGTATGCTGGAGTAATGACACCGTTCCTTCATTGTCCTCGTATGACATAATCACTCGTTGACATTACAGGCGATATTGTGATGATTCCAACGCGGTCTGGTAAGCACCTGATAATGCTGGACGGGTTCACGTACTCTCAGGCCAACTATTCCTCACACTGGTACTGTTCCTCCAGGGCATTAAAGTGCAGGGCTCGGCTGCTAAGATCTCCTGAAGGTGAGGTTACTGTCATACAATCGGCGCATACGCATCCCCCTCCCCAGTACATTGTTAAGGATGGACGATATTTTAGGATTAAATAAATAAAAGAAAAATAAATTGACTTAAGAATATGCCTCGAATAATTTTGTATATTCGCATATAAATGATTTATATTTGCGTTTGTAAAAGCTGTAATATTTATTGATATAATATATGACCCAAAACATCATCGATGGACTTTTTTTAATTTCTTTTGAGAACTATACTTTTCTGTTGCTTCCCTGATTATAAAAGACACCTTTAACAAAAGTGATCAAAGTGATGCAGAGTGTACTCCACTTAAAAAAATCATGTAATAGCATCGCAGTTAAAAAACTTTCTAAAATTCAAAGTATTGATTCGGTAATATCAATTTGTGTAGTATGCTTCATAAATATGTTCTATAATAACGAAAACTCTACCGGAAGTGGAAAATAATCTTAAGCCAAGCATCTATTGTAAAAAATGTGTATATTTTATATTGATTGTTGGTTATGAATAAAGTAGATGTGATAATTTTCTCTTGCTGAATTATTTATATGTGATATTAATAGATGTTAAGTTTTTGTTCTTTTTAGTTATGAATTTACGTTAAGAGCCTTATGCTCCTGTAAATTTATGCTTATATATTGTATAGAATTGTATAGAATTCTCGAATTATCCTCTATTCTTTCATAAAACCACTCTGTCGAAACATAATTGTTATATTTTGTTTTAACGCGTTTTTATTTATTTGAAATAACTTATCCGAAAAATAGCAGTAAATGTTTACATTAAATAAATACCCGCTAGATATAGAAAACTAATATGTTGATACTTGCCTGGAATAATGTAACAAATGATACCATCGAAAATACCACATTTGATAATTCAATGGAAATGTTGGTCAGACATAGAAGAAAATAGTATTGATTTGCCTTCTATATCCTTTATAATATTATCCTGAATTATATAATAAGTCGGACTTGTTACGATTTTATTATATGTGACTTGTTTATTTGTATAGATATATTTTAATTTATAGCCTGGAATAAATTTATAAATTTGATCGGTTTTCTGTCAAATTAGATTTACTGTTACCATAATTAAGGTATCGATATAAAAAAATTGTGTTTTGTACTAATCAAAATAATTTGTATAAAGGCATATCTTGAAGATCATACATTAACGTTTTTGCCAAATTGGATTCCAGATGATGACGACAACATAGTAATGATACCAACTCGAACTGGTAAAAACCTGGTGATGCTCCACACCTATACATACTCGCAGATCAACAATTCAAACCACTGGTTGTGCTCCTCGAAGGCTTCTGGGTGCAAGGCGAGGCTACAGTTGGCGAAAGACGGCACTATATTACGGAAGTTTACGGAACATATACATTCACCTCCTAAGTACATTAAACGAAATGGACAGTATATTAAGCTGTAATATTGAAATTTGTGCTATTTTAATTTTTATGCGTAAGACTAAAATAAAAACGTGTTGCGACTATAGGCTCTTTAAATATAATAAATATGAGATAGACGTTTCTTCGCCATCAGAGGAGATAATTATCCCTCTCCCAAGATCAGATAGTTTGATCAAAAGGTACGACTATAAGCAGATATAACTATAGAATAAAATAAGCTATAAGTAACTAAAATTGTGTAACGTATAGCATGTATTGAATGGAAATGAATTAGAAACGTATATGAAATCAATCAGTATTGAATATACCTATGCATTATGCTATTCTAATATTAAGCAGACAGTTGTGATTATAAGAACATTAATAACACTACAAATAATGGTTTATCATCTGTACGTATATATTATCAAGATTTATTAGTTTACATTTCTTGTATTGTGTATGAATAGTCTTTTATTGAAATAAAATCGTATAAATATACTCTTTTTATTAATAAATTACGTAAATACCCTTTCGGAATTGAATGGAATGCGTTGCTAAACTTTGCTAATGTTACAGATGTGCAGTTCATTCCGACAGAAAAGGGGAAGTACATTCTGGTGCTAAAAGGTTACACGTACTCGCAAGTCGGGGGGCGGTTCTTCTACTGCTCCTCGAAGCACATGGGCTGCAGGGCGCGTGTAAGGCTAATATCAGGCAGACTAGTAGCGTCCTCAGACGCGCACAACCACGCACCGCCGTCCCACGCCCGGTGCGGCAATGGAGCCTTCGTGCAGCTCCGTCCACGAGCACACGCTCTCACAGTTCCTTCGATAGCCGCAGCTATACTTCCATCCCCTCTCACATCACCCAGAGCAGCTTCCTTAGCACTTCATGCTCTCAACTTTCCCAGAATCGCCCCTAAAACTGATCTCTGGCATCGGAGTTCTTCGGAAGAAAAGAAAGATTAACGGTGCTATCACAATTGTAATGTAACGTTTTTTATAGTTTTATATTAAGTTTTGTAATTCGGTTAACCATGAAATGGTCATCCTTAAAGTATGTTGTGATCCGAAGACTTGCGAATGTGATGTTAGTTTAGTGTTATTAAGGATGACATCGAGACTCGAGTGTTAAAGTTAACTTATTTAATGATCTCTAAATTTTATCCTTTGAAAGCTACGCTGTAATTACCCCAAGCTTAGCTTTTAGTGATATCTCAATGATACGTAATTTCGTGATATTTTTTAAAGAATTATATATGAGCCTTATTCCTTCTATAGAATTTTTATAGGTAGATGTGTTATTTTTATCATAGTTTGTATATATTTATTGTATTATTTTAATATAGACTGCTTCTTATTAAATTTGCTTGATTATGTTTTGTGTTTTAATCCAATTCCCATTTTCAAATCGTGGACATATTGGTTAACTTGGATTTTTGAGATATTAAAATCGTTATGATCATCATCCTGATCAAGATCCTGCATTTAATATTGAAAAATATATTTCTTTATAGCGTCCTGATTTTTGTACAAAAATTCATGTCAATTAAATGAACAAGCGGCAAAAGAGAGCTAAAAACAAGACAAAAAAACAGAGCTCACTGAGTTGTATTGAAGTATCATTTGATTATGAAAATTTTGCCAAATTATGTATAATTTTATTTACAGTATATTGCATACAATTAAGTAAAAAGTTGTTAATTATTTCAAGGCTATTATTTCCAACCATCCGGCAAAGGCAGTAACATGATCCTAACCTACCACGGGGTGAAATTCTTCAAGAACTACAAGAATGGTGACAAGATCTCCTGGAAGTGCAGCAAAACCAGGTGCAATGCGCGCGTCAATACATACGGCAATGAAATCATCTCGGTTAGGAATGATCACACTCACGAGAATTGAGATTTGTACTGATTTGAGATCAGTACACACTACTGTGTAATAAATTCGTGGCCTGACTGACGTATTTAGTGAGGTAGGAAATGGAAGAAATCGTAACCAGAGAAGTTAATATGTTATAAACGACCTTTTCGTAATTATATTAAGGTTACTTTTGGATACTCAAGTTGGGCTAGAGGGGAAAGTAGATGTTAATGAAAAAAGTATTAATTTAGGAAAATTCGAGAGCACATTATTTTCTTTACTTGTTACCTTTTTTCGAATCTCAAAGGGGAGGCAGCTGTCGCTATTGCCCTCCCACCCCTGGCGACGCCTTTGGCTAAGCGTTACATACAAAATATGTAATTAGTTAATCGAGTCGAGGTGCAACGCGCGCTTCAATACGTACGGCAATGAAATCATCTCGGTTAGGAATGATCACACTCACAAGAATTGAGATTCGGTGTGTACTGTGTTATAAATTCCTGGTCTGACTGACATATTTAGTGAGGTCGGAAATGGAAGAAATCGTAACCAGAGAAGCTGTTACAAATGACCTTTTCGTAATTATATAAAGGTTACTTTTGGATACTTAAGTTGAACAGCCGATGGGTTAGGGGGAAAAAAGTATTAATTTAGAAAAATTTGAGAGCACATTATTTTCTTTACTTGTTACCTTTTTTCGAATCTCAAAGGGGAGGCAGCTGTCGCTATTGCCCTCCCACCCCTGCCGACGCCTTTGGCTAAGCGTTACATACAAAATATGTAATTAGTTAATCGAGTCGAGGTGCAATGCGCGCGTCAATACGTACGGCGAGGAAGTGATCTCATGACTTTTATTTTTGGAGTATATTTATAGAAGATTTAGTCTGGGTCTCTTACACATACACACATTTCTACAACATTATACGCCTATTTGTGTTTAATACTATTGTTTATTACAAATATCTGTTAATAATGAAGAATTTTGAAATAAATGTTTTTTTATTTATTAATATTTACTTTTAGTTAAATAAATTGAAAGTTTTTAATTGTAAGTACATGATATTTTTAATTGTCGTTTTTAAATAGTCATGCGGACAGTCTTTAAATAGAGTAAAAATAATGTTCAGATTTTTCTTATATTTTTTTAGAATTACTCTAGATATTCGAGGCCAGACGTCGAAAAAATCAATATTTAATAATGCCTACGATTTTTTTTATTTTATTTTATTTTATTTTATGTTACATTACTTTTTAGGTCGCGTATGGTTCACAAAATCTCGATACGGTAAGCCCATACTTTGTATTGGGCTACACAGGTTCTGTTTGAGGAATGAATTGCAAAGAGAGAGGAGCATGTGGAGGTGTAACAGGCAGGCCAAGGGATGCAAGGCGAAAGCCTTAACGGTGGGAACCGAGTTGGTCAAATATGATCCTGATCATAATCACTGAATTGTCAATATATTGTATAATTTTTGGAATGAAGTGAATGATCATAATAAAATTGCATTTCATTTGATATGTCTACGTTTCGATCAACAGTTTTTCAAGAGCTGCTGTTTGATAATGATTTATGTATTTAATGTTACATACAATTCCAGGACCCATATATTTTAGTTCGTCTCATCGTGGAAACCCTGTGCTTTGTATCGGGGACTACAGGTTCTGCATGCATTTGGAAATGCAAGGGGACAGGTGTAAATGGCGGTGTATCAAAAAGACTAAAGGATGTAAGGCGAAAGCTATGACAGTAGGCAGCGAGCTCATCCATTATGAATCTGAACATAACCATTAAATAAAACGTATTATAAATTATTGCCTATGAGTTTTGTTGGTGGCTATATGACTCGAATATAAATATAAATATAAAAATGGGTAGCATAAGCTGAGGTTGGTCCCATTTGCCACCAACTTTGGTTTTTTTTATGTTGTTTACTTTAAGTTAATTATTTATATTATTGGCAATAAACGAATTTTCTTTCTTTCTTTTTTTTTCTATATTACTGTACACACATCCTCACAAACATTCACATTTATAAAAGAAGCAGGAGAAAGTAGGAGGATGGTAGAATTTTCGGATAATAAATATCCCAACAATTGAGCATATGGTTGTATTTACAACATGGAATGGATCTAGAACTTTTTTAAATAAGTGATGAGGACATGATGATTTAGTTATTTTATGTTGCATACAATTTCAGGATGCGTTCGGTTTAGTTCATCAAATCGAGGAAATCCTGTACTTTGTATTGGGGAGTACAGGTTTTGCATGCATTTGGAAATGCCAGGAGGAAGGTGCAAGTGGCGGTGTAACAAACAGACCAAGGGGTGTAAGGCAAAGGTTTTGACTATAGACAGGGAGGTCGTTCGCTATGTATCTGATCATAATCATTGAATAATAATAAAAATCTTTGCTAGCGTCGTTCGTAGATTTTTTCCGACTTAATATCTATCGTTATACTATGGCCAAATTAAAAAATATATGATATATTATAGTCTATGCATTATTCTGACGTGCAAGAGTTAACAAACATATACTTTCGACATTTGAAATATTAGTTGAAGGCAGCAGGATTGTAGAATGTTCGGAAAGTTGTACAAAATCCCAATAATTAGGTATTGAAATATTATGGGTCCTGCATCTACAATACCGAACGGATCCAGAGTCCAGAGTGTTTTAAATCATGTGATTATGGTCCAATGATTTAACTCTTACTTGTTGCATACAATTTCAGGACGCGTTCGGTTTACAAAATCTTGTTACGGCAAACCTATACTTTGTATTGGGGAGTATAGGCTATGTATGCAGAGCCCATTGCAAGGTGGAAGGTGTAAGTGGCGATGTAACAAGCAGACCAGGGGTTGCAAGGCAAAGGCTTTGACCCTAGGTAGGGAGCTTATTAACTATGAATCTGACCATAATCATTGAATGTCAAAAGTTCTACCTGAATAAGTATAGCGGATCTGCTACCTAACGACCACCTATGTCGAAGCTTATATTTTACATGTTACTGTTTTAAATATGTAATGCGGCTTAATTTATCTTGATCATAAGATGTGTCTTTAAAACTTTAGAGAGTATATATTTTTTTTAATATTTATATTATTCACATATAAAAAAACAAAATTTAAATTTATTATCATTTTCTCCATGAGTTAGAATCATGGAAGAATATATATTCTTCAACTGTAGTTTACTGTTACTCATAAAAATACGTGGAGGCAGGTCGGCTATACTGGCCTCCCTAGACCTGTTTATACCTCAGTACCATTTATGTATATGGAACTATCATCAGTTAAACTCGTGTGATAGTAGCAAAGTGGGTTGAGTTTCATGTTTGTGTTGTTAATTTTAAGTAATTTTGTTTTTTTTTTTTACTTTTTTTAATGTTTCTAAGGATCTTAGTACTGTAAGTTGTGGATTTTGATATGAAAAACAAGATAATTTTTTGAACGCTTTTATGCTTTAATTTATTGAGTGTACTGTTTTTGTGTTGTTAAAATAACTATTGAAATGTTTTGAGTTACTTATAATGATGAGTGAAATAAAATTTCTGAAAGAATTTGTTGTTTTAAATTGTTCAATGTCCAATTTTTTTTCTGAATTGTGTTATTGGACGGATTTTAATTTCCATTAATTTTCAGATCTGAGTTACATAAACTACAGTTTTAGTAAAAGCAAAAAGGGCAACCCGGTGTTGGTTATAGGCAACTACAGGTATAAATTTACGAGGAACCATGGCTCTCGGGATAGGTGGCTCTGCATAAGGACCAATCATAGATGCAACGCGTTTGCTATTACGCACGATATGAAGCTGATAAGAATGGTGAATGAACACACACATTGATGTTAACGTTCATGTGTTAATGAGAATTTTACGCTTATTTTTAACTTTGAAATTTAAAGAGCATATGTGAAGGGATTTTTTGAAAACTTTATGTGGTTACATTTGTTTAAAGCTTCGAATACATTCCTGACCCTTTCTCTTATCTCAAAGTCTCAATTGAGATACAGTTAGGAGCACGAATCTTGGTCTATCATTTACCATGAGTGCACAAGATTCGTGCTGTTTACTTTAGCATCATAGATGCTTATGGGATGCGTGTGTCGCGTATGTTTGTGTTATGTCAAGCGTTTGTTAATTTGCCTTCTTGGGGAAATGAAAACATACTTACAGGGTTTTATTTTTAATATTTATTGTATAATTAAACATTAAGTGTAAATTATTAACATTAAGAATGTCTTCGTTGACATTTGAATGCTTATACTATGAAACTTTCAGTTAAAGTGTTGGTTTCAACTGAAGTAGCTGTTCCAATTAGTTAAATTACAGTTGTTCTTAAGACTCATCACTTTCTTGCCTTTAATTAAAGTCTTTTAGCATAATATCCGAAATGTGATTATCCCATACCCCACCAAATAAACCTAGTTTATGTTTGGTATAAGTCATTCTTGATTCTTATTTTTTAACATTTTGTATTATATACTATTATTTTATTCTTGTCGAAATAATTTTAATAAAGAATAATGATACCAAATGTTAGTTATTTATTGAATCGTTGAATTATTATATTTGATTATTATTGATCCAAAAATATTTTATTTGGTTGTAGTAAAATTAAATATGTTTGAGTAAGTATTTCAAATTTGTACGTGATGGAAAGTATCGACTTTTTTGTAATTGTTATTTAATTGAAAACACGAGATCATTGTCATTATCACAAACTAACAATGTATGACAATAGTTTAAAAGTTGCTTGAAGCATCCATTAAGCTCAAATAATTGGAAAAAAATGCTACATTGTATTAAAAAGTTTTGAAAAGAGCAACTACTCGAGTTTCTTGTCCCTTCGTCATAGTAGAGACAGCCTTCCAAATCTGTGTTAAATAAAAAAAATATTAGTTATGTAAATGTATAGTATGATGTCCTAAAAGTCCCTCGATAGAGGCCAATTTGGAAAATAAATATTTTTACTTTGACTTTGACTTTGTGAACATAAATTCAAGGTACTGTAGATTTTTGATCTTCATATAAACCCTAGTAATTTTCCCTACATTACAACTATTATTTCAGTTTTTAACGCAATAGTGCGCCCGATCAAGTTCGAGACCACGAGGTTTGGGAACCCTACCATCTGCTGGGGGGACTACAGGTTTATAAAGAAGCTGTCCCGGAGGATGAAGACCTGGTGGGAGTGCACGGCCAGGAAGACCTTTGGGTGCAAGTGCGTGGCTGTCACGGTTGATGATAAGCTGATGAAACTCAGTGGATGGCATAATCATTAGACGTTGAGTGGAAAATGAAAAGGAAAATTTGAAGAAAAACATTTTTATACTTTCAATTTCTGTATATTACTACTTTTATAAGAATGTTTGTATTAATCACGACCGGTTTCGTACATCGTCGGGTAATGTGCACTCCGTCAACATGTAACAATACAAAGTATAAAATATAAATTAAATTAAATTCATTGCGTATATACCAAAAGTCGTAACTATAAAATTTGAAGGTATTATAAATCAATTATTTTCAAAGGAGTTAGATGGTAACAGAAAATATACACTTTGAAGCTTATTTGAGTAATCATAAATAAAACAAATATATAAATAGCCAAAACTTAAACTTACAATTTAGACTTGTATGCTTGTGGTACAATGAAAATATGGGTTGCAGTAATTATTAAAATAAATTATTTTCTTAGTTAAAATACATTTTGTATGCAATGGTCTTAAATGAGATTAATGGATTGGAATGATTAGAGACTATTATATTATAGGAATATGAAAGGAACCATGTTTGTAAATACATTGAATAATTACGGTTTGAAATTTAGACGTTTTTTAATTTCTCTATTTATGCTATGTTGTAAATATACTTATACATAAGTGGTACAAATCTACTTTAGTAGGAGTAAGTGAGGCTTTTCTATGAAAAGTACTTTTATTTAAATATTTGTTGTAATATTGGAAGATGCATCTTGTATCAATGGCGTAACAACGATCATTAAAGATTGCTATGTATAGTTTCATACTCAGTAAAAGTAAACAAAATCGTGTTTTTATTTCTTTTAAAAACGTACATTCCATTTTTACTATTGCAGTGTACAGAAAATTTATAAAATAATCAATACTTACCTGCGTGTTTTATTTAATCACCTTTTTTCGGTCATTAGTAAAAGTTTTATGTCCTAAGATAGTTATTATTATTTAAGATCTATTTATATAAAGAGTTGTTATGATAAGCAAATATTACAGCTGTTTGGTATTTTCAGAGCCGATCTTCGGTCTATCTCAGCGTGGTAACCTGGTGGTTCAGATCGGCAACTGGCGGTTCAACAAGCACGCATGCTGGGGCTCCAAGGTGCGGTGGACTTGTATTAAGAAGAAGTCGGGATGTACAGCAGCACTGACCACGGTGGATAACGTCATCGTGAAGACCCTGGGCACTCATAATCATTAACTACTGGGAGCCATTCCTTACCCCCTTTTTGTTCCTCTGTCTTCCGAGAGCTAGGACCATCTTTGGCAGCCAGACCTGCAGTTCCATGTCGGGGTATAATAGGAGAGGTATTAGACAAGTTTTCAGCTTGCCTTAAAGAATGGTCCTAGCTCTCGGAATGTTGTGTTATTCTTTTTTTCTTCGACGTACCCGATTGGTGCAGTGGACATGGCAATGGTCTATTGTGCCGGAGGGTGTGGGTTCGATCCTCACGAATAGAAAATTGTTATGTATTTACAAAAAAAGTATGTTCAAGTATACCTATCAGCTAATTTCTGCATATAATAGATGCCGTAGTGTTAAATGTTACGTAGTGTTTTTTATTCTATTCTATTCTACTATGTTGAATAAATTATGAGGTAAGTAGAGTTTTGAAATTTTGCTGATTAATTCAATGAAACGGATTATATACTGTTCGCACCGTGTAAAGTTAACTGACAGTTATTGTATTATTGGTAGAAATTAACACTGTTGCTAACAAATGATTACGCGCGAGCTTTATTAGAAGTTATGATTATTTTTATTTTGTTTGTTTATGTTAATATTATATATGTTTCCTAAGTACTAAGGAATTATTGGTATTTAAATGATGTAGGAATTTAGAACGTTATGTTGGTATTTTATAATTTGAATAGAGAAGATAAAGGCCAGTTTATACGAAGAATTTTTTTTGTATGAATTCTGGTAACCTCTTTGTTATTTTCAGCAAATTAAATAAGGTTACCTTGTTGACCTACTGTAAATGTTGTTAAATGTAAGATGTATCTCATGTAAATCAGCCATAAGACATTAAATGTACCTAAATTTAATTATGTTACTTGAATTACTTAGAGTGTAAGACGGTAAATGTTAACGCTCATAATAGATTGGTATTTGAATAAAGGTTTTGAAAAGCCACAATAATCGGATTTTAATGTACCGTTGTTTTGCAAAATCAGGTTGATTCTAGATATTATATATATGTTTTATGTTAAACCTTTTGTTTGTGGTTAAAATATGATATTTTTGAGTTAGTGAATGAAGGATATTTATCATCAAAGAATTACGTGCAAAAATTTAAATATCTGATTGCAGAAAATGATTAGTAATAATAGCAATATTGTAATAATAATAATAGTGTAGATCACGCTTTGGCACTCGTTTGTATACAATTAAGTAAATGAGTAACTATTTTAATCTTTACTTCTAACAGCACCACACACACGTATTAATTTTAAAATGCACGTCGTATTTAGGGAGGAAATGAGATCTTTTAGAGTGAGATTTGAGTATTACTTCGGCTAGAATAAGGCAACATAGGATGGTATTTCATCCACTCTGTTTGCTAAAAAATATAAGCATGATAATTATTACTTGTAACTGTTTCGTTTAGGGTCCTTGTCATTCATCATCATTTTCTTGCCCTTATTTGGGTTTGTCCTTATTTATTTTGTTTTTGTCTGTTTTTGCACATTACGTTATTTGTCTTTATTTGTCTTTCTTGCTGTATCCCTACTTACTCCTTTAACATTCACGTGTTCTTTATACAATCCATCCAATAATTCTTCGGCCTACCCCTTGGTGGAGTCTATAGTAACAAGTAACAAGGGGGGACAAATAGTTAAGGAGTAATTTGTAGGGACAAATACCAGTTCTATGGCATTTTTCTACCTTCTCATATTACGTTTGTTCATGGGTGGCAGTGATCATGAACATTTGTCACGTGACGTATGGGAGCATGTCACTAGCATATGAATGTTAAGTATGTACACAGGTAATCTCAATAAGCTGTTAAATTGTTAGTCCTAAGACATGTAATCGATTTTCCCTAAATTGTGAACCTAGTGAGAACTTAGGTATTATTTAATAGTAAAATAAAATGTTATGTATAGTTGTAAGATTAATTAGGTCTTTTAATTTCTTCTTTAGTTTTTTTTTTAATAAATAAATAATTTTTAAATTTGTTTAGTTGAATGTTTGATATAAGAAGTCAACTTGCATTTAAATGTATGAGAAAAAAAATGTGTCTTTATTTCGTTATGAATATTTGTAGGTTTTAATAAGCTTTTGTTATTAATGTAAGGTACTTGACGAATTAGCATTCGTGTCTCTTAAGTATTTTTATGAAGTGTCTTTTTAGATTTCCATTTTCTCGTTGAATTACGGTTATAATGTGGTAATTTGTATGACTCTTAATATAATAAAATAGCTATAATGACTTATTTCAAATAAAAGTTGCTTTTATATTGTTGTTTTATTTGTAGAAATTACATAACTACGAGTTTTATAAAATGAGGCATATATGCAATTCTGGTTCTCGTTTTTATAGTGGCGAGAAATCGTAAAAAAATAACATCCAAAAAAGACAACTTAACGGGCACCAATAAGATTTCTTTATTTCATTCTTTTATTGATAGAGTCCATTCGAAACACTTATAAAGCCTTCATCAGTCTATAACATGAAGTGCTACAGTTCATGTGCTATCAGAAGAACAAAGAAAAGATTGATGACAAATTGTAGAAAATAATATTATTAGAACCTGTCCGGATTTTTCAGATTCCATTACCAAACCTCCCTTATATAGTAAAAATGTAGGGAACATTTGTATTATTGTACACAATTTTTAATAAGCGGAGAATAAACCTCAGTTGGCTTGTTTATTTGAATAGGTTGTGACATTGGGTGATTATTTTATATGAGCAAGCATTGACCGTAATATTGTTTACAGATCTGAATCCAGTATTCGCGCAGTCCCAACGCGGGAACCCAGTGATCATGATCGGGCAGTACCGCTTCAACAGGGTCAACAAATACGGCAGCAGGACGCGCTGGGTCTGCGTGAAGGCCAAGGCAGGGTGTCGAGCGACCTTGCAGACCATGGATAATGCTATAGTGCGAGTCTGGGGCTTCCACGACCCTACCGCGCATACTAGTGCCAATAGATTCTGAACTACCTATTCAATTTTATAAATGGCAATGTTGCTGTACAATTCTGCTAGTGTCCCGTTGGAAAGAGGATTCAGATTACAATGAAGGTGTCAGATAAAACGCAGATACCTAAAACAAAGACATTCTGAATTATTTTAACGAAGTATGTAATGTGTCAGTTTGTTCGGGCTATACTCGCGGGCAATAATTCCATGTTTATCGTGTTATTGGAATTATATAAGCACTGACCAGTCTTCTGTGAAAATTGTGTTGTCAAGATATAATATCGATCGATTAGATAGAATAATCTTTGGTCGCAGCTATTTTAAAAATGATATATGGAGACCTCTCCTGAATCAGTTATCTTAATATGTGATATCCCTACCCTTTTGTAGGGGTATGGGTTAATTATTATCGAAGAGCTAGTTTGCAAGAGTCGGTTTTGCGCAGCGCACAGGATTTGTGCCTCTATCTATAGTTTTTGATTTTAACATGTACTAGGATCTATCTAAAGATAAAATAAATACGGAAAAACTAATATTGTAGTAATGTTTCTTACACCCTCTCGTATTATATTCAGTATTTAAGTTCGGTAGCTACTTAAGATACCACTCAATTAAAATGTTAGTTGAATTATCTTAAATTAGAAGTGAAGGTAACAATAATAATTAAGAAACAAAGCAAAGCTGGGATAGTCTTTAAATGAATAAGATTATATATGGTATTTGGATATTGTCAATTTAGAATCGATTAGGCTTAAATTTGAAAGTGATTGGATTGTTGTAAAGTTTCGCGTACGCTTTTTTATTATTAGATTTTTTTATGTACATAATTATTTCAAGTATATAGATAGAATCGGTCAAAGTAAAGCGTACATACGAAGTATTTATTATGGCACCTCAGTTTATAAAATGAAAGGCAGATGGATAACATTATTTCTATTATAATCTGAGTACCTAGATTAGGCGCCTTTTAATATTTTCTTGCAAATTTCCAAGATTTCAATCGTCTAATTTGTGATAAAAAGTAGCCTATATGTTATTCTGAACCCTTACCTATAAGTGTACCAATTTTCATCATAATCGGTTTAGTAGTTTTTGCGTGAAACAGTAACATACATACATACATACATCCTCACAAACATTCACATTAATAATATTAGTAGGATATATTCAAGTTACTTCACTGAGTTTGTTTTTTATATCTGCGAATAAAATATAACCATTAAAATACTCATAAGTGTTTGTGGATATTTAGATTATAATATTTGTCTAGTTAAGCAATCGTTTTCATGTTGAGTCAAAATACTGAAACAATACTCGATTTTAAGCAGTCCTTAAATATCATGCCGTCACTTTCAATCTAATGAAGAAGGAAAAGGATAACGATATTTAAGCATATTTCAAAGTTAAACAACTAGGTATGGGGACGTTAGTTTTTATAATCATTCCAATTTAGCGAAATACTTGAATTTTAATGTTAAATTATTCATCTCGTATACATATTTGGTAAAAATAGGAAAATTAGTGATATCAAATGTTAGAAATGTTTAGATTAAATTAGTATTACGGAACAAGTACTTCGCAATAAAATATTTTAATGGTGCTTTGTATTCTCCAAATGTATTAATGAAATTTTAGTCATTATGATGTATTACTAAGAGGCTCCAATGGTATTGAGTATAATTAACAACTGTTTAAATTAATTGTATTGGACTAAAGACGCGATTTATTTATGCATATGTTTAATTAAAGAATCGTGGAAATAAAATATGAAACAAAGTGCTCTAAAAGGCTTATACTATCCATTCTTAAGGCCCTGTCGGGTGGGCTTGTCTCCTAACTGTAGTTAGTGCATATTAAACAGTAATGCTCCGGCCACCCTAAATGAAGACCCTTACTGACTAACTTTTATTACACCACACTTAAAGTTAAGGGTCCCTTAAAATTGGGTAGTGTAATAAGCCTTTAAGTTGTAACAGTTAAGTCCTTTTGACATCATTAGTTGTCCTTTTGACATCAATTAAAATAAAATAGTAGGTAGTTGTAAGTGTTATGCTATAGATGTAAAAGTCGTCCTTATTCGTTGTTTAATGTTAGTTTAAATAGGTTTTGGTGATGGACAAATAGAAAATGCTTTTATTCAGTATTTAATCATGAGTAATGTTTATCTCTTATGTCTCCTTAGTGATGGTTGCATAAACTTGTATTACGTTTTTAATGTTTGTTTTATTTCCCCATTAATAAGGGGATTACAAGTGTTGTATGTCCTTAAGAAATATTTTTTATGGTAGCGGTTCACCTGATGTTAAGTGACTGACCGCAGCCCATGAACATCTACAACAAAAAAGTGTCGCAGATGCCTTACTGGCGGACGGGGAGAAGATAAGGAGAGGATTTATGAGGAGAAATTGGGAGAGGATTATAAAAGGATAGGAGATAAATGGTTTGGTAATATAGGCCTCCGGGCCCTATCTCACCGTACGAAACACAGTGCAGTACTGCTTCAGGCCGATCTTCTGATGGGTTAGATTCACCGATGCGAGCTTGGTCCAATCATGCAATGCTCGACTCCCACTCTCGAATAAGAAGACTACGAAGCCGAATTAGCTTTAAATGTTCTATTGGCATTTGGACACGAAAAATAAGGATAAGTGATAGTATTTACTTGTGTAAACTGACGTTTCGAAGACTTTACAGCGAACGTGACTACGGTCGAGATGATACTTGTCTACATGTTTAAAAAATCATGTGACTGCCTCCATTTATTTCCATGAATATTGTATCTAGAAAATTGGCTTGGAAAATTTTCTGTGAGGGTGTACAATTCCTTTCTGTGTTATAGAGTAACACACATAAACACAATTTATATTGATAACTAACTTCTGCCCGCGGCTTCGCACGCGTTAAATTTGGATAAAATGTATCCTATCAACTAAGCCAGCTAATAGCCTATCTGGATACGAAATTTTATCAAAATCCACTCATTAGTTGTACCTTCCTGGAATTTCGTCTAATCATTGAGTGGAGACTCAGTTGGGACACTCATTTATTTACTTCCTTTGTTTTTATTATGTTTGTAACTGTATGTATAATGAGTTGTGTGTCCCAAATGATTTTTCTATTCTATTCTATTCTAAAATTGTTTTGTTGTTCATTCTTTCTTATAAGAGGTACTTTACCTTCAAATTGTTAATTGCTTATTAATAATATTTTAGTGAACATAATAACGTCACGGAAGGGTAACAAAATGTTGGAACTGGGTGGCTACCGATACTTCTTGTCTCACGTAAATGGGATCAGGAAAAGGTGGAGCTGTTCCTACCGAACCATGTTCAAGTGCAGAGCCCATATGCTGATGATCGAAGACCAGGTCCTCAAGTACGACCTGGACCATAACCATGACGCGATTAAGAGGACTAACTATATGTTTAAACGAAACAAACGGTAGTAGTAAATTCCTCGTGAAGGTAAAAATGTGATGTCATTTTTTATGTTTTGTTTCTCTGTTTGTTGATGTTATGAGAACAATTTTATATTTGAATGAGTAATAAATAATTGAAGAATTTAATACTATTTTATTGATTTAAAAATTACTCAGATTTTTGAAGTACGTTAAAGTCAAAATATGCTGATGATATCAAATTATATTCAACTAGCTGTGCCTTATAGATTAGCTAACTGTAGATAACTAAGTGTGTATAAAAAATTGCAATTTGAAGATGTTCGTAGTATAAACATAATTTGTGTGCTGTAAGCATCACCTTAGATGAGATAATATCGTGTTGTTATTGTTGGTTGATATTCTTATATATCAATAAATATCAATTTCTTTCTTTATAGTTTTACTCTATATGTAGAGGAAAACCTCTTAAGAGTCAACCAGATTTTGTGAAAAAGGAAACAGCATTAAAAAAATATAGGGACATAAAGATTCAATTACAAAATGTAAGCAACCAAATGTGCCGATTTATGTGAGACTCGCGATAATAATAAAAAAGTAGTTTATTTATTTTCTTTGATCTTAATTGTGCAATTTTGGTTGTTACAGTTTGATTTGCAAACTATTCTGGACAAAACTAGTCTAGGTTGACTTGATACTCCATTAAAAATAATAATATCTCATAGAAGTTTTTAAATGAGTTATTAATTATCCATTCTCTGCATTTTATCCCTTTTAGGTCGTTTTCTCATCATGCCTTTGAAAAGAACCAAATACAAGCGTTTTCACATTTTTACTAACATTTGTAATACATTGCAGCTCCGGTATTTAGCAAAACGCGCAGAGGCGGGAACATGATCAGCATTGGCAAGTACAATTTCCTGTTCACATACAAATGTAAGACCAACTCGAATAGGATTCGGTGGACATGTGCGGTAGCGCGATGTAAAGCTGCATTAACCACTTTGAATGACGTCATTATTGATACTAAAAATGAACACAATCATTGACTGTAAACTTTTTTTAAGAACGTCATTATGAACCCGATTGGCGCAGTGGGTACAGCTATGGGTCTATTGCGCCGAGGGTGTGGGTTCGATCCCCGCGAGTGGAAAATTACGGTGTGATGAACATTGTAACTTTCTACTGTCTGGTTGTTAATTTATCTATAGTATTTTATTATAGTATTACTATTTACAAATGTTGCTATATTATATAGTATTAGTATGTTTAAGTATGTATCAGTTAAGTTTACTTAGTTTGGTACTAGATGGCGTTGTGTTAAAAAGTCCAGGAATATTCACATTATTTGTTGTATTCCACGGTTAAGGATTAGTTCCTGTTTTTGATAGCTATAAGATTTACTTATTATTTTCAATATTTTTGAGCGGGTCATCAAAGGGGTTTATTTTTAAACCTTAGTGAAGTGAATTTAGACGAAGTATTTTCTACATTATTCCTTGAAAGTATTGAGTATGTGATTTGAGAATCATAAACTGTAAGCAATAAGCATAGTAACATGGTGTTAATATATTTATACAGGGCGTCCCGTAATGAGTGAAGCATCTCTTTTTTAAAGTGACCTTTCCCAATGTTTTTTTTTTTATATTACTGCGGTCGTAATTTAAGTTTGTTTATAATTTCTAAGTTTTCGTTATGAGTTGAATGCATTGCATTGTAATAGAAATATGTAGAGTTTTGATAATCTGTCGTTTAAAATGTAATACACGGAGTCGGTTAGTTACGTTAAAAAACGTCAATATTAATAAAAATACATTATCTGTAATGTATTTTATATTATATATTACGGTACGGTAATTTTCAGCGTATGCCATGTGTAGGAGCTGTTATAGGCACTTCATTAAACATTTTTTAAAAGATTTATAATATTTTGTAAGGTTAGTTACGAGACTATGATGAGAAAATTAAGTTTCTTCCAATGTGTTACCTTATTGTACGTTTTTTACATGTTATATTTAACAGTTTTCTATATATTTATTAGGATAAGGTTTACATTAAATAGTAGTTAAGTGCATTCCAGATTCCTGTATTTTCGGCTGTGTAGAATTGTAACGACATAAACAAATATACAAATTCTTATTTAAATAATTGACAATAAGTGAAAATTGATTGATTGTGCATTTATGACATTAATTAATGAGTTGTATTAAAGGAGGTAAGATATATAGGCTATCTGCTATAGTATTTTCAATAACATTCCATAATTATAAAGTTATTCTTATTTTTTGCTTACTTTTTTGTTATATATTGTACTTTTATGTTATGTTTTATGATTGTATAATTTTGACTAAGCTAAGCAAGGTCTTATAGTCGAGATGGTCGAGCGAATGTAAAACCTTTGTTTGTTATAATTTCGTAAGGAAATAGTAAGTTCGAAGATGATTGATATCTGTAGGTGTGTGGTGATACCACGAGTGTGGTATCAAAGGTGATTTATACGTTACAATGCGAGATCTAGTTCCGAGGGAGTTTAAGTCATAAGTGCTACTTGGTAAATATAATTGTATTAAACTCAGACTATGATGATTGTGATAGAAACAAATGCCTGACACACATTGGTATTCCCCAGTTATTACAATTTGGTGTATTTCAAATCAAGTATAGAGGCTTTATAAAGGCTTTACTAGATTCTAGACTTGCATACCATTTCTCCGACATCACAGTTTTCAATCAGACGGGATCTTGCTTTTATTTATAAGCGTGTGTCTGTCACTGTGTCATATATTACCAAAGTGCCTTATTACATACGTGCCTTTTTAAATATATAAGATATGTTTCCTTACATTATATTGAGTATTATTTCGTAAGATTATATTTCGTTTTTATAAGAATTCTTTCTTTTCATTATATTTACATATATAACTTTGTTATAGTAACATGAGTTTTAAAATAAAAAGACCTTACGGCTGTTGGAAGCAATATTTAGTTAATATGCTTTATGAAATCTATATGATTTTTGCGTAGAAAGGAAAATATATTTTGGAATAAATTTTGTGATTTCCAATTAATTGGTGTTTTATTACCTCTTGATGTTTAATATACAAATGTGAACGTGGGTATACATGTTATTTCTTAATATTAGATGTAATTATGCTGTTGTGTGGTGGTATTATGGTATTGATGTAAATTTATACGTATGTAACCTATTGTAATAGTTTTGGGTCGCATATTGCCATAAATCTAAATATATGCATGTAGATTACTGTTTGAATTACCGACTGTCTTAACAAATATTTTCACATAATAATGGAAATATAAAGTAATAAGAATATCCGAGTTTCGTGGCATAATGTTCTGACTTTTTATTACATAAAAGTTCGAGAGAATTTTCACTTATTTCTCTCATAGGCATTAGTAACGAAAATGAAGTTTTTCTTCTAGATATGTCAGCAATGTTTTCGATATCGAGAAAAGGAACACCGGTAATAATCATGGGGCCGTACCGGTTTAACAGGGTCACAAGTTTGGGGCCAAAATACCGGTGGCGGTGCACGAAGAACCCCACTGGGTGCAGAGCAAGGATATATACGTTTGAGGATCAGATTATTAAAATTGATAGATGTCATAATCATTGAGATTGAGATTGTGTGAGTTGACTCTCCCAGGTATGGCCTTGGCAGAATCCTTTTTGTTAAGGAATGCCGTATAAAGAAGTGTTGGTCTTTCCATATTCAAATATGGATGGAAGTGACGTCAATGGATAATCAAATGAATCAGTGAAGAAAAATTTTGTTTTGCATTATTAATTTTTTAGCTATTATTGTTTTTTTTTTTATATTTAGGCTCTATTTGTTTTAACTATATAATTTTTTCGTTTAATTTCATTTCATTATTTTCTTATTTTATTGGTTGAAACGAATTTAAAATGTGTTCTTATAACGATTATCTTAATTTTTCAAAGATGTTTTTGTTTTATAAATAAATATGGTTTGTTATGTTAAGATTTTTTTTTCAACTTTGAGTTATCCTTTTATTTATTTTTTTACATAAAAATATAGTCATATCAAGATTAAAAGGTTTTTAAGTGAATATGTTTTTTTTTTCAGAAATCGTATACGAACCATCTCGGAACGGTAAACGGATTTTATGTATCGGTACATACCGGTACGGTATGCACGGGGGTCGACTGGACGATCCTAAGAAAGCGTGGCTCTGCACCAAGAAGTCAATGGGGTGTCGAGCTAGAGTTATCACTTTTAATGATGAAATTATTCGAGTGATGAATTCGCATATACATGACTAGCGAGCATACGCTTAACGACATTACTTAAAGAATTGAATTTTCTAGTTTACGTACATTATTCTTTGTTTGTGTTATGAATTTATTTCTTGAATTGTTAGTTATGACATATCTTTTTCATAAGGATTTCATTTCACCAAGGTTGCCCTATTTAATACTTAAGAGTTCGGTTATGGTTATATCTAAAGTTCAAATCAATGTATTGAACTTGAAACTTCTTTATTAAATAAAAACCATTTTGTAATATACACGTGGTTTGCATTTTAAAAATTGATTTTTGAGCAATGTTAAAACGTAAACGATACAAGTTTGTTGAGTGACATTTTTTTTTCTTTTAGTCTTTTTTGAACCGTATCGGAACGGGAAAAGGATCTTGTGCATCGGTAAATACCGGTACGGTATGAACGGTGTTCGGTTGGCAGGACCCAAAATCGGGTGGATTTGTACTAAGAAGTCTATGGGATGTCGGGCGAGAGTTATAACTTTCAACGATGAAGTCATTTGTATGATGAAATCGCATTCACATGATTGAGGATTTAGTGGAACCATAAATTATGTTTAGCATTATTTGTATATTTATTAGACGTTTGCAGCTTTTCTAGCAACAGGTCATAGAATAATAACAATTATTATTCTAAGCAATAGAATAGTATTAATAATATACCAAAGTATTATTATAAATAAATGATAGATTGAGACAGTTTTTTATTCACGTATAAAACAAAGACGGGTTTTATACAACACTTATAACTCGAGAGGAACATTTAATCTCGGAAACCCCACGGGAATGGGCTATATACGCGCGGCATATGTAATATATTTATCGTTCTCTAGGTCTTAAGTAATTAATAAGTGATAAAAATAATTTAAGTAGTGATGATTTCCATAATTTTCTAATATCTTGAGCATCCGAAGAGGCATGCGTGATCTTCTTGCGTAAAGTTTAAAAACAGGAGATAAGATAATATTCGGTAGCGGTAAAAGAAGACACAATTTTTTAAGAGTACAACAGGTATAAAATAGTATTCTATTGTGGTTATTTTAACTCTAGTATTTATCATATTGAACAGAAATATCGTTTAACTGATTTTAACTGTGATGAACGTGATCACGATCTCTGTAAAGTGTTCGAAACGTCGGTTTAAATAATAATGTTTATTAAACCGCGTTCAACATCCGTTTAAAGACATTTTTATTCAATAGGTATAAAATGCTAATGTTAATAGTTTAAAATGTTACTACGATCCTCGGAGTTTTGATGACATTTGTTGTCGTTTTATAATGCTAGACTAACATTCTAAATATCACTGTCATTACTATTTCAGTGTACTATGAGCCTACGAATCGTGGAAGTCAAGCCCTATGCATAGGCAACTATAGATACAACAAACACAGCTCAAGCAAGGGGCCGAAGTCCAGGTGGAACTGCGTCAGAGCCAAGTTTGGCTGCAAAGCAACGGTCTTGATGATTGACGATATCATTATAAAGTACTTGCATGGGCATAATCATTAAATTAAATCAAGTTCCTTATTAGGCAAAACTAAATAATCTAATGTATTATCTTGATTTTTAAGCTTTTTGTGTTGATTACAGATCGTCCAAAAATAATGAAATTTTTCTTGTGGTACAAATATAAAAACTAATTAATTATTCGTAATTGTATTTTTAACCTTTCTATATATAGATTTGAAAGATCCGATCCTTTTCAGAGAACCTCCGCGCGTTGATATTAATTTAAGTTTTTGACTGTATAGTAAGCAACCCTTATAAATAGTAGATAATTATAATAATTATAATATTACGTAAAAAGCTAAATTAGCAATAGAACGTGCACTAACAGCGAATCTCTTTGCAGTCCGCTTCGAAACTACCCGGTTTGGGAACCCGGTAATGGTGGTCGGTAAATACCGGTACAACAGGTGGAGTTACAGCCGGGGTTCGCACGTGCGGTGGACTTGCGTGAAGAACCAGACAGGCTGCAGAGCGACTGTTACCACGGTGGACAACGTGATCGTCAAACTGAAGAACTTTCACACTCATATGTGATTTGGATTTAATATGAAGGAAATTTGTATGGAGGATACGGTTTATTTACTATAGTTTGGGTTTTATATTCGTTTAATTTTCGGGCAATGTTACGACTGGTGCATTTCAATTGCTGTTAGTTTCAATGCGTGAGAGGGAAATGCGATTTAGTCGAAACTTTTCGGACACGTTTGAATGTTTGTTTGAAACAAATATTTTAAATTCTGCATTTTTAAAATATATGTACAGACTGTCTCTCAGTATTCAAAATATTGCACTTGATATATGCAAAATGATGTTTGTTAAATCGTAATTGTATATCGTACTCGGTTCTCAATAATGATCGTTTGCCCATGAAGTTAAGTTTTTAGGATGTTCAGTATTCTTTATAAAAGTAAGCTTATATTAGCGTATATTTATTGAAGTTTAAATTCTCAAAAAAGAAAAATTAGAAAACAGATTATCAAAAGTTTTTGTTTTTCTTTTGGTATACATTGCTCGTTTTAAACCCTTAAACATGAGGGATGGCTGAAAATTCAGCAATGTAAGATAAATTATACTATATAAACCAATTCTAAAGGCCAGTGCCGTCTTGCTTACAAACAAGTAATCATTATTAGTTCTAGTGACTACTTTCTCTATAAATATAAGGTATTTTATTGTATCATATTTGTGATATTAGTAGATTTAGGAATAGTGCGAGCATAATCAAATATTTATATTTATATCGCAATCCTTACATTAAATTAGGTTTTTATAGATAAGTTTTAGAAAAGTATAATTTGTCGTATAGCTTAATAAGTTTTTATAGGCAACTTTTAGGTATTTTATTTTAATTTTTGACGCTGTTATTTTGCATTTATGATTATTCTGAGTGATAAGAATGTATAATGTCGTTTTTAAGTAACTAAGAACTATTTAAAACAGTATTAAATTATACAATAATATTTAATGTCTATTCTATATTTTATTTGAAAATATCGAGTCAAAGCATTGTATTCTATATTTAAAATAAAAATATATGTTAAGTAATTGCGTAAAATCTCAATACTTATATTTCATAATTGAATAGACGAAGAGTCGAAAACATATTTATTAGATTTAACTAGTCAAATATAGTAAACTAAATGCTTACCAATAGGTATATACTATTAAATAAATCAAATAAACTATTTGCTTTTTATTTTGAACACCTAATTGGGATCAGTTATTCGAGTCAAAATTTCTAATACTTTATAGTAGTTATCTATAAATTTATTTTATTACTATTTTGCAAAAAAAAATGAAAAGGGATTTGAAATTTCTTAAGTTTTCATGTCTAAATTTATTTATTTGATTTGTGAATGAGAAAGGGGAAGTTATCAAATAATTATCTTGATAATATATTAATTTCTAAATATAATTTTTATTTCATTAAAATTTTAAAGACAAGATAAAATTCAATGCAAGTATTTAAAAAAAATCAATAAATGTATGTCACATTCTTTAAGGTCCCATATTCACTTCGTCCAGAAGAGGCAACCCGGTTATACAAATAGGCGACTACAGGTTTAGTAAAGGTGCTGGTTGCCACGGACCGAAAATGAGATGGGTGTGCACGAAAGAAAGCTCCGGCTGTCGAGCTAAAATGCTAACCGTCGACAATGTGATTGTTAAATACAATAGCAATCATAACCATTAAAACTACATGTTTTCTACTTTTGACATCTGTGTCTTATTTACATTTCTGAAATGTTATTACGTTATTACATATCAAGTGAGGGATTTAAAAAAAAGAGATAGAACGTTGCACAATCTTTGTCAACGAGAATTTTTTTTACTTTTATTTTAAGAAAAACACATTTTTATACTTTCAATTCCACTATATGAACACTTTGTACAATAATTATTAATTTAAACACGACCGGTTTCGTACATCTTAACCGACTGAAGTCTTCAATCAAAAAGTATCAATACAAAGTATATATATCGAGAAGTCAGTAACAAAAATACTTATTCGTTGTAATGTCTTTACGTTATGGTGTATTTAATCGCTTTGATTAATATCAAAGCAGATTTCGCCTTTTCAAAAAAAATTCATTGGTTGTTTAAGGTGCCGTATTTACTACGTCCAGAAGAGGCAACCCGGTTATACAAATAGGCGAATACAGGTTTAGTAAAGGCGCCCACTGTAACGGACCGAAAATGAGATGGGTGTGCATAAAGGAGAATTGTGGTTGTCGAGCCAAAATACTTACCATTGATAATATCATCGTGAAATATAATAGTAACCATAACCATTAAAAGGTTTATAGATTTTTTGTTTTGAAAATTGTGTTTTATTACATATCTCTCTGTACGGTGTTTCTTGATGGTTATTCAATCTTGGTACCGGTTAAGGTGTATTTGTAACAGACATAGGTCTATGTAGTTTCAATTAAACTATAAAATACGCATTTATTGGAGGACGTTTTAGCAAAGAATCTTATTGTTAATTTTCTTTAGTCTTTTATATTCCATTTGGCATCGACGACAAAGTTTGCTATCGAGTGATTCTAGCTTATAGCTATAAGCTAGAATCACTCGAGAAATTTCAAAATAAATATCAAAATATTTTTATTTTGAATTGAATTGATTGTTGAATTTAGACGTTTGTAAAACTACGTATAATCTTTGGTTTAAGGTGCTGTGTTCACGACATCACGAAGAGGCAACCCAGTTATACAAATAGGTGAATACAGGTTTAGAAAAGCGGCTGGTAGTCATGGATTAAAAATTAGATGGGTATGCATTAAAGAGAACTTTGGTTGTAGAGCTAAAATGTTTACTATCGATGGTGTTATTGTTAAATATAATAGTGATCATAACCATTAAATGTGATAAATATCTTGTTTGCATTTTATTATTGGCACTGGAAAAAAACGCTTCGTATGTACATCCCCAATTATTAGATAGCTTATAATACCAAAGCGATGATTTTTTTATTTCCTAATTGTTAAAGTAGGTTTGTATAATTTTGTCATCGCAAACCATGCCTACTTAATTCCTCATAACTTTTGTCGTATAACATTCATCGTTTAATAAAAAAGGAAAGTATAGGTATCATTTCTTTTGTTTGCCAGATTAATAACGTAAAAATATATAACTTTTTCATTAAATGTATTGTTTAAGGTCCCGTATTTACAACGTCTCGAAGAGGCAACCCGATCATACAACAGGGCGTGTACAGGTTTAGGAAGGCTGCTGGCTGTCATGGTGAAAAAATAAGATGGGTCTGCAATAAAGGGAACTTTGGTTGTAAAGCAAAAATGTTTACGATCGGTGGTATGGTAATTAATTACAAGAATGATCACAATCATTAAACGTGGTTTAATTTTCATTTGTGTTTTTTTAAGGACGATGTGTGGGTGGGTATCTAATCTTTAAATGGCTTAAGGATATTGCTGATGTCAAAACAATTCTTACTAATATTGTGTATTAATATGTGGCCATGTTTTTAAAAGTTTTTATTTTTAAGGTGCTGCATACACAACGTCTCGAAGAGGCAACCCAATTATACAAATGGGTATTTACAGGTTTCGAAAGGGGTTCGGTTGTCACGGAACCAAAATGCGATGGGTCTGTACTAAGGAGAACTATGGTTGCAAAGCAAAAATATTCACAACTGGTGATGTGATTACTCAATACAGGAATAGCCATAATCATTAAGGAGTCGTCTATTCTTTTGACTGTATTATAATTAGGATGAATTGGGGAGTTATTTATCATGTTACGCATTTTACAACAATTATTTTTGTTAATGACTTAAATTGAATCCAAGCCTGTTTGCCAGTTAACGTTTGTTTGTAAATAAATGTTTTTTTACCTACTTTTCTCTATCTCTCATTCAATTATTTTATTGTGAATCTAAAAGATTTGCAAAAAATATCAATTAATTGGTACTGTTTCATCTGTATAAACAACCGTCATTGATACTACACTTCTTTTCTTGTACCATACATCATTAAGCATGTTGTTACTTTTGGGTTTCTTGTATTTCTAAAATCAAGAACGTTTATAAATATTAGATTTTGTAACACGAAACAATCCTAGGTTTATATTCACTCTCTTCCGTCGAGGGCGACCAGTGATGGGACCAGAAGTAGACGGATATAGGTTTAACAAATGGAATGGCAATAGGGGACCTGTGGCCAGGTGGGTCTGACCACAAGGGATGCGTAACCAGGATCACCACGTATGACGATGAAGTAGTCTCTAAAACTATGACTCATCACAACCATTGATTTGTTAGTGGATTAATTTGTATAATTCTCAGATTTTTATATGATTTATTTTTAACAAATATGCTAGATAATGAAATTAAAGATAAACTAAACAATTAGGCACTGCTATAATAAGCTATGCTCAAAGTTAACAAGTTGTTTAGTGTTTGGTAAAAACACTGTTTAAAATAAAGATGACTGATTAAAGAATTTCTTTATTATCCTTTTTAACCATAATATGCATCGAATAGATATTTACATTTCAAGATTATTTATAGAACTAGCTTTCCGCCCGCGGCTTCGCCCGCGTGGACTACAAATTTCTGTACTTTGTGGATTTTCGAAGTAAAGGTGGTATGACAATTTTTAAGATTTAGAAACGTACGTTTGTAAAAATATATCTCGTGGTTTAAGTTCGAAGTATATCCGACATTAAATATAACAAAAGTGCCACTGTTCAGTTTTATATAATTCTAATAATTCTATTTTATTTTTTTTGCAAAATATTTGCTTATGGACACAAATAATATCTTCTGCATGTTGGTTAGTCTTTGTTGTGATTAGCCGCCATGATCGTAATCTACTTTCGAGATCAAGAGAAGTCTACATTTATCAATAAAAAGTGCTTTAAATAACACTTATAATATAAAATTTAATATACCTACGCGCATTGATGATATGTGTTGATGGATCACTTTGAACCCTCATATCTTTTTTATTTGTTAACCGATTTGAATGAAATAAACGCTAAAACCTCCGGGGGGCTAGCCGTAATACATAATCGAAAATCGTATTTAAATCGGTTAAGCCGTTTCGAAGTTCACTGCGTACAAACGCCCGACAAACAGACAAACAGACAAACCGACAAACAGACAAACAGACAAAAATTCTAAAAATTATTGTTTTGAGTTTAGAATCATAAATGAAATACGAAACACTAATTTTTTCTTGAAAATATTAAATGTACAGACACGGCTAGTCTACGATTTTATTATATGTATAGATAACTAGTGCATTGATTTTAGGAGTCGTGATGTCGTATTCTAAAAGGGGCAACCCCATGATAGAAATAGGCCCCTATAGATACAGAAGAAAGAGTTCCGCGAACAGGGAACCAATCCGATGGGTGTGTAACCGGGAGGACTTTGGTTGTAGAGCGAGGATTGCGACTGTTGGCGACCAGATTATACAAGTATCTAGCGAACATAACCATTGACGTTAATAGTGTTAATATATGAGCTTTCTATTAGGTAATTTGTTTTGTATTTGTTTTAATAAAATTAATTAAAAGACTATATATAACCTAAAAGATTATTATTTTTCTATACTAATATTATAAAGAGGAAACTACAGGACCGATTTGGATGAAATTTTGTAGAGATTATTTGAAACCCCAGGAATGACATAAATGTTTCTTATCATCCTTGCTGATGAAAATTGTGACGATCATTTTTTTCTTCTATTTATTAGATAATTAAGTTTTTAAGAAAATTTCCAGAGACATATTTCTTAGTATTATTCATTGAAAGACACTGTAATATTCTGTTCTTTGTACTGCCCTTATCCTAATTTAATTACTTCACCTACTCAAGTGTTTTCGTTCTATTCAGTCTTCTCACTATGTCCGTGTTATGAAGCTGAACTGCCTCGATATTTACATGTTGATGAAGGTTTCATGAGCATATTTTTGTACAATGATAATATTTAAACTAATAACATTTTACAGGACCTCTTTTCACGCTGTCTCGTAATGGAAGACCGGTTCTAGAATATGAGGGGTATCGGTTTAACTTGAAGTACAACACCGGTAGAGACAACGTCTCCAGACGGTACTGGACGTGTACCAACACGACCTCCTGCCGCGCGAAAGTTATCACGTTGAATGATATTATTGTACGAATTAATAATAGCCATAACCATTGAAGTCTTTGTTTTGTGTGTTATAAATGGTTTATGTTTTTATTTTATTTTATTATTTTAAAGACAACTTACGGCTACAAATATATAGTTTACATTTTTAGGTACAAATAAAGCTAATTACAAGTCTTCACGAATACAAACTTTAAATAACAAATCTGGTAGGTAGTACAATTGCCAAAACAGTTGCAATTATTCAAGCGAAGAATTCTTTACATAAGATGTTTTTAAGTTTAGACAAAGAAGTATGGGAAATGTCAATACCAGCCTTCCTGGATGAAGCATTATACGTACAACACGATCTGATGAGGAATGAATATGCGTTGGTTGTGTTATAAAATATGAAATCGCTATGAGCTTTATGAGTTTTGATTCTAATACGATAGAGAAAATAATTTTCATACAAAAATGTTAAATCCATGGATGATTGAATTTTGTTTTTTTTATTAAAAAGTTTTTCGATAATAATGTTAATTGATTGGTGGATTTTCAGAGTTAGTATTCGATTCATCAAGGACAGGAAGGCCAGTGATCCGTGTTGGTCCGTATCGCTTCAACATGTGGAGTCTGAGCAGGGGGAAAGCCAGGGTTAGGTGGATATGTGTGAAGGTGCACTCAGGCTGCCCGGCTACCATCATCACCTTCGAGAATGTTGTCATCAAACAGACTCCGCATAATCATTAAAGCATGTTTATTGATAGATTTTTATTGATTCAACGCGTAGAGCCTCAAGAGAGGGTCAACTAGTTTGAGGTAATTTGTGACAAGAAGGCACCTAGGCAGCCTCGCTATTATTATAGACACAATATTTGTTCACAAAAACATACATGACAACATGATGATAGACACAAGACAAATATAAAAAACAGAGAATGAAATAAAAAAGAAGAACTACAAAGAAACATTAAAAACTTGTTATCATGTATGATCCGATACCGCTATGCCCTAACTCAGCATATGTTATGGATCAGTAGATCCACAACGCTGTTTATTCTGTCAAGAACAGAGGAAGATAGACAGAAGAGATAAAATATTTATTACTTTTGAAAATGCAAACGCCGTCTAATCACGGATATATTGATGAGACACAATCGCTTTAATATTTAGAACCTCAGAAGGCAGAACAATGTGGATATATGATATGATAAAGTGCGTGTAGGATGCCCCACTACCATAATTTGAAAATGGTGTCAAAACATAAACTCACATTGAACGATGCTATTAGAATGCTTCAAAATAAATGCATACAAAATATTTTGGTATTTTTTTATCTTTTCTACTCCGGCTTATATCATGGCATCCGGCGGTATGCTATCGGTTGAGCATGAGAAAGGAGGAAATTCCCACGAATGTTCCTCATGACAGAAAACGAACAAGTAAAAATCCTACAGTTCTTAAAGATAAAACTTATGCGCTTTTAACTAACTGTTTTCTTTCGAAATATGCCGATGCATGAAGAATTTAAAGTTAAAAACGCATGTTAATACTAACATTAATCAATATTAAGTATAGTTTACAACCTTATAAGTAACTTATCAATAGCTAGTTAATATTCGCGTTGGGCTGCCATAATTTAACGCCATCTTGATTTCAGTTGCTGCATATACCTTATCTCGATTCGGAAAGCCGGTGATCGAGTTCCAAGGAGAGAGGTACTACAAAAACTCCGGCAGTCGAGGCGCCAAGCTTCTCTGGAGATGTGTCAAAGCAAGGAGTAAAGCGTGTCGAGCGACTATACATACAGTCAACAATATTATACTTAGTATCAATAATGAACACTCACATTGATGTGGGTAGGACAAATTAGATAATTGTATTATAAGTGTGGTGTTTGAAAATGTACTAGTCACATTGAAATACGAATTTTATTTGGGCGAAACAAAGACAAATGTTTATTAAATTGAATGCGTCGTGAATGTAATAAATATAGGTAAAAAGTATGCAGATAGTGTCCTTTGTGTACGAAAGTATTCTCTCTTAAATCTAGCAAAACCAAAGTTTATTTAAAACCAAAAATATGGCTAATTTATTTTGGTTAAAGTAATCATTTTAAATTGGCCATTAAAACTATTTACCAGATCAGGTTTGTAAGTATAGACATTAAATAAACTAATTCTAGTTTTTGATAGTTTAGGTACAGACCTAAATATTAATAGTACAATTCTTGTAAAATATACCTACTTTTCTATCTTTAGTCGTCTAAAATAAAAATATTATATGGCCGATAGGTAAATTAAAGTTGATGTTGTAAATATTATACATAATATGTTGTTTTTTTTTTGTATATTTGGAATTATCTAGTCACTCGATCGAGAATTATAATTTAAGTAAATTAATAAGAGATACAATCACTATTGAATAGTGTTCTGAAAACGATTATTTAACATTCCATAAAATATATATATTTTTTTCGTGTATATTTGGTATGTAATAAATGTGATATAATAATTTTTATTGTTGTTTTTTAAGCAGAAAGTCCGTTTTAAAGTATTGAAGTGAAAACTATGATTATTTTAATGTTTAATGATTTTGTATTATAATGAAAGGTAAAGTGAATTCCCGTTTCCATTATTTCGAGATCGAATATTATTTTTGGTAAGTACATTATTAGGCTTCTATGTCCTGGCAAATCTAAAATGTCTCCAACGGATATTGATGTAGGATCACCTTTTATTGCGCTAACACCCTAACTATTGAGTCAACGTGGCGAGCGTGAGCCAACGAGAAAAACAAAGAAGATAATGTATAAAAATATCCTTAAAGGAATGAGTTTATTAATTAAACTAATATATTTTAGTTGTTTATAATGTCACAATATACAGGGTGTGGGTAATTTATTAATAAAATAAGTGGGTAATGTAGCACCTGCAGATAGAGGACATTATAATGGTTCAAAATAATATACATATTTTATGTTCCGTAAAAGTGCTTTGGTTTCCGAGATATTCCACATTTTCGAATCAATGAAACAGGTAAAATTTTGTCTTAATTTGGCACTTGGGTGACCATATTCTTTTCTTAGACTACGTTAGGCTAAAATTAGAGAAGAACAAGTAAAACATGAAGTTTGTGTTAGATCTTGGTCTAAAAATCTTACGCGTGCGTCCTGAAATTATAGTTTAATATTCGATAGTGCATGTAATCCGCGATATACTTCAAAAACAGTATGAAAAAAATCCTCCATTTGCAGTTTTTCCACCAAATAGAGTAACAAAGGTTGTTTTTTTAAATGTCTTGTTATTATAGATGAGGCGATCTTTGCGACGTCAAAGAGAGGCAGGCCAGTGGTTCTCTTCCGGGGGTACCGGTTCGGTGTCCACTCGCCCGGCACCGAAGCCAATGTGAAGGTCCGATGGATCTGCACCAGCTCCAAGAGCGGCAGGCGGTGTAGAGCCTTCATTGTGACTGCAGACAATTTTGTAATCAACTGCGGTGGACGGCATATACATTAAGTGTTTTGTTTTTTAATTACAGGCCTATTTTTTAAACCTTTTTATTACTGAATCGCTGATCTGCGCGGCTTCGCTCCCTCGCTTTAAAATAGAGCCTATGTTACTCAAGGATAATGTAGCTTTGGTTCAAAATCGGTTCAGTAGTTTTTGAGCCTGTTTATTACAACTAAACAAACAAAAAAGTTTTCCTCTTCATAATATTAGTGTAGATGCCTGGAAGTGTTCGATTTGCGATTGTGAGCAAATTATACATATTTTTCGAGTATATTGGTACAATATTATTATATGCTGGATTTATAACTAAAATCATTATCAAAGTGGACGTCTCACTTTTCTTACACAAACAATACTTGTGTTAGTAAAGTAGCAACACAATGCGAAGTAAGATTTCTCAATGTGTTCTTGTCTGTGATACTTTAAAATTCATCGAAGGTCATTTCTGTAAATGTAATCAATTCTGCTAAGTTTATATATTTACTTTTTTTTTAGAGCGTCCTCAATTCTTCTTAAGCGCACGTGGTAATGAGATGCTACATTACAAAGATAGAAACTTCAGCTTACTAAGGAAGTACCATCATGATAAGGACCAAAAGAGATGGCGGTGCACCTCCTGGGCCAAGGGAAAAGGCTGCAGTGCCCATCTGATCACGCTTAAGGATGAAGTTATGCTCTATGTTGATAAGCATAATCATTGATTATGTGATACGATGTATGGAAGATTAACTAATCTGTTGCTTTTGTTATGTTTGTTTTACACATTCGTGAACGCATAGATGTACGCAATAAATTGATAATAAATATTTTTTTCACCTAATTATAGAGTTTAGTTTGTAATATAGAAGTTAACTTATGATGTATTTGCTGCGCCTTGTGGTTTTACCCGTGTATATCTCCCGTTTCCGTAGGATTTCCGGGATAAAACCTATCCTATGTCCTTCCTCGGGTTTCAAACAATCGCTATAAAAATATCCAATGCGGTTCAGTAGTTTAGGCGTGAAGAAGAGACAGACAGAGTTACTTTCGCATTTATAATATTAGTAAGGATAAACCTTAAACCATAAAGAAACTGACATGATGCAAAATAATGAATGAACCCCGACAGACCTTCTCAGGCCTGGTGTGCTAAATATTCATCTATAAGTAAAAAGTTTCAGCGACTGTTTTATCAGATTGACTAACAATATTATTTTGTTTATAGATGAAAGATTGGAAACGACTGCACGAGGGAATCTAGTGAAGATATACAACGGTTACCGGTACCTGCTGCATTGCGTGACTGCGAACGGGAAGAAGATGACCTGGAGGTGTGATAAGTGGAGAGCTGACAAGTGCAGGTCCTACTTCAGCACGTATGAGGACCAGCTCGTGACTATCAGGGATGTTCATAACCATCGACGAAAAAACTGACATGGTGTTTATATTGGAATCGGTTTTGCATGGTCTGTAGAAATAAAATAGATTAAATATTATTTTAGTTAATCTGTAATAAAGTTTTAATGTTTTTCGTATCTGTTTCTTTGTGTGTTGTGGTTATATTTCAAAAAATCCTCGATGAAGAATCCTCAGTTTTCTGATTGGACTTACTAGAAAAAACCTCCTGTGTATCTTCTATCGCCAATAAGCGTGTATGTTGTCGCCTTTCAGAAATATCAAACTACTTATTATACTTAATATATAATTCTTACAGTGTTCGAGTTCCACATGTCGAACCAGGGGCATCGGGTGCTGTACTACCAAGGTTACCGGTATAACAAGCACTACACCTCGAAGGATAATCTGAGGACCACCTGGATCTGCGTGAAGAAGAACTACGGCTGCAGAGCCACAGTGCTGGTCATGCAAGACGTGGTTGTTAAGAAGGTCAAGGACCATATCTGCACTCGCTTGCCTATAAAACCAAACTCAGCGCTTGTAAAACCTTAGCTTTATAAATATCAATTCTGAGACGGTCGAATAGAATTTTTTGATTGTAATACATTAAGTTGTTATAGTTTTTATTTAGATTTATTAATATTAGATTTAGGCGTTGTAATAAAGTAATGGAATCGTGATTTAACACTGAGTTTTTACTTGCTAACTAGTTAAGCAAACTACCCTGCCTGGGAGCACATAAAACCGCCAGTCCTGCGCCTGATCTCTCTCCGGTCGTATCGGTATGCCGTTCCATTGGACTATGGGAGTGAAGAAATAGAGAGTGCACCTGTGTTTGCATACATATTGTACTATAATATCTCCTGCGTACCGCTATCGGTCGTAGAGGAGTTATATTATAGTTCAAGGCAGCAACTAGTTTTTATAGTCAAAGCTCGAGTATAGATTTTATTTTTAGTGGTATTGCTTTAGTAAAAATGATTTTTCATTGATATATTTTTAGACCCACTACAACTACAGCGTTATAAAAAGTGTTTTAAAAAGAAACGAGAAGTGAGTCGAATGGCTTTCGGGTTACCAGGCTTGCAGTACCATGGAGGAGGTCATTTCCCTCAAAAGATTACCAATCAGCTCCGTTGTACCGTGTGTCATATGAAAGCACGTTGGCGATGCAAAAAGTGTCTGAAAACTCTGTGTGTTGAGAGGGAATGCTTTGAAAAGTTTCATACTGCTTAAGAATTGCATTTTTAAATGTATCGTAATTTTTACCGTTTCATGTTAAAGGTGTAAACATTAGTTAACTATAATTGGTATGTCAGTATTTTTAAATGTGACGCCATTTTTATGTTCCTTTTAAAGGTGTAAACATTAGTCATTATTTAACTATAATAGGTATGTTATTTAAGACTGGGTAATTGAAATAAAATTCGTTATTGCGAGTGTGTACGTTTTTTACAAGATGTTCAATTATTATAAGTAAAGATAGTACCTAGATGTTATTAGATATTTATTCTAATTCTTTCCCACGAAGATTAAAGCTGGGGTCATTTGGAGGTCAGGCCGCCGAAATAGTTTGAATATTCGTTTAATATGTATAATTAAATTGAGGTTTTTTTATTAGATGCTGTGTTCACAACCTCCACGCATGGAAAACCGGTAATCATATACAAGAGATATAGGTACAATTTGGCAAGGAGTGGAAAGAAAGGGGAGTATTGGAGATGCGTAAAGAAGAACGAGGGATGTCGCAGCACTATACACACCAAAGACCGTGTTATTACTAGAATTATTCCAGATCATAATCATTGGAAGAAGGATGCATAGTTTATGAATTATTTTAGACTTTACGAAAATTTACACTCGTATTCACCAGCAATGCTATAAATAAA
Organism: Phoebis sennae; assembly: GCA_001586405.1. Lineage (NCBI taxonomy): Eukaryota > Metazoa > Arthropoda > Insecta > Lepidoptera > Pieridae > Phoebis > Phoebis sennae. The sequence continues at coordinate 109,935 of LQNK01000366.1, read as the reverse complement.
TAAATATTCTGGGACATTTAACACTACGCCACCTAATTTTACATCTCTTCCAATTTTGTTTCCTTACCCATGAGGTTTTCTGGCAGAGATCGCTGCTTTAGCGATAAGACCACCTGTTTGTGCTCGTCCGCTATTTTACTTTTAATTTTGTAATTTTTATTTTTATGGTGCACAATAAAGTATTTTTGTTTGTTTGTTTGTTGTAAGCCATCTAGTCCCAAACTAAGCAAAGCTTGAAGTATGGAAGCTAGATGACTGATAGACATACAACTATAGATGGATCAACGCCCAAACAGTAGAAAGATATAATGTTCATCATATCATTATTTTCTACTCAGAGTCGATACTTGCGTGGTAATTTATAACTTGGCGTTTAAAGTCTTATATTTTTTAATTAAAGTCTTGTCATTGGCAATGCTCGAGAAATGTCTTATTGTCTTCAAATAATCGAGAAATGTCTTACTTCGCATACTTCTTTATACAAGTATTGTTTTTGAATACGAGTGTAAAGGAAGTCAGTAAAGCTTGTTCTGTAAATTAACTGGAAATATATTGCATTGTTTGTGTTATAGTATTTGTATAGTATTTTATAGTGTATATAATTTTTAATAGGACCAATATATTAGTAAATATCATATAATTTTCTAGTAGCCTCGAACCCACACCTCCTTGTACAATAGGTGATCTGATATCTACTTTGCCAACCAAGACGAATCTAAATATATATAACTGAAAGGTGACTGAGTGACTGACTTAGCGCTCTATCAACGCACAGCCCAAAGCACTGGACGGATCGGTAGATGTCATGACGTAGGCACCTGTTAAGAAAGGCATTGGTCAATTCTGGAAATATCACGGGAATGGGATTTATATGTGCGTGAAACTGTGGAGCACAGCTAGTTTTTAAAATAAGATGAGTATGGAATTATATGATCTCTAATACAGTATGTATTTAGCTCGATTTATTGAACCTTAGATAAGTATGGATTTGAAATATGGGGGTGTTTGAAAACAATTTAAAACGATGGTGCTTATTTATGTATTACTTTTTTTCTTCTTATTGTAATAGCTACAAAAAAAAATAATGAAAAGTAGTTAGATTTAAAATCTGTAAAACATTTTTTAAGAACAAGGTTGCCTTATGCAAGGTTCAATAAAAAAGACAATTTCGATAACGCTTTTTTTATTACATTCAAAGTAAAAGTTAAAAATTTTACAAATTATTTCTTGTACTAAGATATAGATAAGATAGGTACTGAAGGTATGTAAGAAAAGGAGCAAACAATACAACTTAATACAAGGAGGATTTTTATATTTTGTATCCACATAACCAAAAATCTCTCATCATCTCAGTATCTTTACCACGTTTAAATTCTTATAAAAAGTGCTTGCTTTAAAACAAACACAACAAAATTATACTTATTAATATTTATCCCAATGTAAAGACATAAGAAAGTTGACGTTTTTGAATGTTTAATTGTGTTATAATAAAGTAAAATAAATTTAATAATAATTTGTGGTTGTTTCAGAGGAGATAGAGTTCACAATAACTCCAAAGGGAAGGCCAATACTCCTATTAGGAGGATATCGTTACTATAGGCACAGTGATTACAGAGAGGGCATGAAGAGGGTGCGTTTCGTTTGTTCGAAGCAACGCACTTTGGCCTGTAGAGCATCGGTTGTTATGTTTGAAGATATCATCATAAGGCGTAACATGGAACATAACCATTAATAAATTATTCAATTAATAATTATTTTTACTGTAATGTGGGTGAGGGTGATTGTATGGGCGTGATCGAACCAAGGTTTATTCCCCACAAAACAAAATATTAGCTTTAAAAATGATAGCCTATTTGTCCAATGAGTAAACGAGTGGTAGGTAGTTCTTAGTTCTTACTCATTTCCATCTTACGCTTCCTTCTTCCTATCCTTCCTCTTATCTCGATCAAATCACAAGATATCTTTGCAAAAGTTTGTGACTTCTACTACATTCTTCATTTCCTATAATTAATTCTTATGGCAAAATACAAACGACCATTGTGTTACGGGTTAAAAATGAACTTCACGATGAAATAAATTCATTAGAATTGCACAGTCAATTCCGTCAAGTACTGCCGTGAAGAAAGAAAGAAAGATTTATTCAAAAACCACACAGAATCAGACACAGATAATCATTTAATTACACACAAGTAGGGCAATTCCATGAAAATGTCTCCCAGTGCCTTAAAAAAAATATGTTTACTGTTGATATTAAAAATACTTTATTTTAATGGCAAAACTATCGTGTTTTATGTT
>LQNK01000366.1:55327-77022 GCA_001586405.1 Phoebis sennae | reverse complement strand
ATAAAATCTACTTTCATGAGTTTGTTTCTGTTATTAACCGCACTTAAAATCCTTTAAAAAGTATTTTTATTCAAAGTGTGTATGTTTGTTTTATCTAGTTGACTATACGCAAAATATTATTAAATTAAAACACCTTCAAACATCAAAGACTTTCAATATCGATTTTGACTATCTTATTTCCTTACATCATTCTAAATTATCAAAGATTTGTTTTTTTAAAGGTGCCTGTTTCACGATTTCTCGTTTTGGGAAACCAGTGATACTCCTTGGGGACTACCGGTTTAACAAAGCAAACCATAGAAGCTGTAACCGATCTATATGGAGATGTAGTCGACGCTCGCTGGGCTGCCGTGCAAGTGTCACTACTGTCAATGATGTGATTATAAGTCAACGATTACTTCATAATCACTAGGGAATGGTAATAAAGGAGGTTATGGGTTGAAACTCACGTATTTATTATAAGATCAATCGATTTATAAATGTATTTTTAAAGGCAAATAGTTCTATTCGTGTGGCGACGGGTTAGAATGTGTGTCGCCACCCCATTTCTACCCGTGGGTATCGTAAGAGGCGACAGAGGGTAATTCTGCTGCATAACTTGTTCAGCGATAAAAGAGTGGGAGCCGAAAATTGCACGATTGGGCCAAGCTCGCACTGGTGCAATTGCCACCTCCCCAGCAGAAAACTGGCGTGAAACAGTATTGCACTGTGTTTTGTAGGGTGAGCGGGTGTCCAGAGGCCTATATTCCCATCCCATTCCTCTCCCGTCCCGTCCTGCCCCCCTCCCAACTTCCTATGATTAATCCTGTCCTTATCCTCTCCCAAATAAAGAAATAGTTCAGGTATTTTCTTTTTGAAGAAATGAAATTGTGTTTTGGAACACGACTGTATTAATTTAAATTTCGTTGGATATCATAGGTAAAATAATTATAAGACAAATAAAATATTTAATAATAAAAACATTTGAACTTTCAGCGCCCCATCTGACGACCTCTCGGTTCGGAAAGCCGGTGATACTGCTTGGCAAACATAGATTTAATAGGAACAACAGGAGTACGGGAATTCGTTCCTTCTGGACCTGCAGTCGGGTGGGCATGGGATGTCGGGCCACTATCACCACTGTTGAAGATGTTATTGTTAAGGAGAATAATGTTCATAACCACTAGGATATGTGGTTTTTCAATGACAGTATTAAATGATTGACAATTTTGATAACGAAACGGGTCTGTTATAATGCGAGAGATATATATTTATAAAAATTTTTTTTTTTTCTTTTTCTGGCTTTATTTAGACTAAGTCCCGCCACTCACCAGCCAGGTCTAGTCGGGGTATAATAGGAGAGAGACATTAGAAGTTTTCAGCTTGTTTCAAACACCTCCTCAGAAATGGTTCTAGCTCTCGGGATAACAGATAAATATTTTGTCTTGATTTTACTTTTAGTTGGAATAAATTTATTGATCTATGATGTATATTATTTTTTGAAATCTTCTATCGATACCAGTCCACTCCGCTCGACTCCATTCTATTCAAATCTTATATTAAGTGAATATAAAATGTCGGTTGTTATGAATTGTTAATTCCTGTTAACTGTTGTACTCCACTACGAGTAACGAGTCAAACTATCTTGATTAAACAAATAAGTTAATTACAAATTTTGCTTTAATAGAATCTGCTGTAATTTTAATTACAGTTACAGCATGAAATAAAATAAACGTAAACCATTACAAAACTATTTTTGTTATTAAATAGGAGACCTTCATCTTTATATTGTAAGTGGAATTGTTTTCAGTTCCTCATTTCACGACGTCTCGGTTCGGCAAGCCCGTGATCCAGATCGGCGACTACAGGTTCAACAGGAACAACAGGAGCATAGGGCCCCGGGGCCTCTGGACGTGCTGCCGGGTCAGCCTGGGCTGCCGCGCCACCATCACCACGATTGATGACGTCATTGTGAAACAGAAGAGTGTTCATAATCATTAGTATAAGCATTTACGTTGTAGCGTTTACGATATACATGATTATATTTTTAATTAGAACGTAAGTGTGCAAATGCAACACGTTCAACGCGTGGAATGTTTATATTTATACAAAATTGTTTTATGTACATTAAGTGGACTATAATTGTTCTTGAAATAAAGTTCTTTGAACCTTAATTCCGAAAAAAAATTGGGTCAAATTGAAAATGTTTGTTATGATATGTTTCATTGGCAGAGTCACAAGAATGATAATAATACCCGTATTCACAAACAATACTAAGAATTCTCACAACGCATAGGGTCCTTGACCTAAGACCTAAGACGTGGTGGTTTGTCATTTTGCGTTTAAATTAAGTCTTAAGGTCTTCGAACCCAAGACTTGTCATTTGAAAAACATTGAGAAATGTTTTCTATTTAGAGAAAAACACATTTTTGCTTTTCCAATTTCACTATATTAGAAATCTGGAAAAGTAAAAATGCGTTTTTTTCTAAATAGAAATGGTGTACAATTCCATCAAGAAGCAACAATAAAAATATAAAGTATATTAAGAAATGTATTACTTGGCATGGTATTACAACTTTACTTTTGTGAATACGGTTGTAAATATTGTGGTTATTCATGGCAGTTCGACATTTTTTAAGTCGGTTTAAATTTCATAATGCCGAATGATTTCTGATGTTGCTTTTGTTAAGTTAATAAATTTCATTAATCTTGTTTTTTGTTATTTGTGTGCATGACTATTTAGTTTTATTATAATATGACCTTTAGTATTAATGATAATATTGGTTATAGGACTAGTAATATGGATACATATATCAGTGTATAATGTATTATAATAATGATTTTTATTTTTAGTAAAATTTGGTCTATCTCAAAGAGGCAACCCAATAGTAATGGTTGGGAAACAACGGTTTAAGAAAACATCGGGATACGGCTTGAAGAGTTGGTGGCATTGCATCAAGCGGTCCACTACCAGCTGCTCCGCTAGCATGAGTCTTTACGGGAATCTTATTGTTAAAGTCAATTTTAACCATAATCATTAACTAAGGTTTAATTCTGGAAACATTAAGCGCGAATATTAAGGTGTGTCCAAGCGGTAAACACTTCTCAACGATAGTGAAAAAATGATTGCCGTGTAGTTGTTTGTATGCCTCTGAGTGACGGCGCACCTTGGCGACTAATATGTACATTAAATAAATTTTGATTCGTTTGAACCTGTCCTGGCGAGCGGGCATGCACATCAAATATTTCCTAAAAATCCGCTGCGCAATCCGCCTCCGCGATACACTTTCACTCAGGATGCATACTGAGCATAAACCGCGTTTAAAATAATTTAAGAAGTATTTTTCTTCAATACTGAGCATTTGCCACCTGTCATAATGACGCATCTTTATGTTCTACTCTTTAGTGGTTAAGTTAAAATCCAAAAATTTGATCAGACAAGTGCTAATAAACTTAACGTCGATGGTATCTTACGTCTCAGATAAGTTTTCAATCTGAAAATATTTAACTCAGTTAATGATACTGTAAATTCAATTTAGATAGCCTTTGATAATTATATCACAATTATTGTATGTAATAAAAATATACAATACGCTTAGACGTAAGAGTTTATTTGTGATGCGAAGTTAGCTTATTTACTAAGGTGATTTTTAACTCTTACAGAATATTGTTGTTTATAAAATTTATAAAGTGTTGAATTACAATATATAATTTTTAGATGATCATGAATGTTCAAAATGATTTTGCTCTTTGGTTAAATATTGTTTTTGTTTACGGATCTCGAGATAGAAATAAATAAAATAATCCCTTTGACTTTGATACAACACTGCTATTATACTTTTCTTTTTTATGAAAAAAGCCTTTGCTTGCCTAATGTTAACAATTTATTTTATTGACGGATATTATTTTATCTATACTAATATTATAAAGCTGAAGAGTTTGTTTGTCTGAACGCGCTAATCTCAGGAACTACTGGTCCGATTCGAAAAATTATTTTACTGTTACATAGCCAATTTATCGAGGAAGGCTATAGGCTATTTATTATACCGATATTCCCACGGGAGCAAAGCCCAGGGGCGCAGCTAGTTGACGGATATAATAGCGATTGAGGATGAAAACATCGTAATTAAGATATATATTTATTATAAGGCTGCTTTCTGGGATAAATATTACTATCAATACGTTTAGTATAGGTTCTATTATTATTGTATACTGTTTACATATTTTGTCATATGCATTGTTAAACAAAATGTTATTTAAATTAATTTTGGCCGTATTTTTATAATCAGTCCTGATTTAGTTATGAAAAACGTATGACTTTTTTAATAAGGATATGAAAAATTATGTAAATATTCAAATATATTATGATCTAAATGCTTTTATAAATACTTAATGTGTTTATTAAACTAAATTTCTTTTGTACGCTTATATATTGTTTTTGTAATTAAGTGCCTTTTTAGAAGTTATACTTGTTTATCGATTGGATTTAAATATAATTAAGCATATTATTTAGGGATTGATAACTTGTTTTTTTAATAATACTCACAATATTGTGTTATGAATAAAATCTTAAATCTTTGATAAGTTTTACTGTTACGTAACAAACCTTTTCCTTTTTGCCTGTGATTCTTGTCTTTTTCGTACACACCTAAATGAATACGTAAGTAGGTAATAAGTGTAGGGACACACAGTTGGTACAAGTCTATTTAGTATCTGAAAGTAGAGTTGCGTGGAAGAATTAAATAATTTTCTTTTATCCAACAATCTTTATTTTTAGGGTTTTTTGTATAAAACGTAAAAATGAAACACTATTACTAAGTCTCTGCTGCCCGTTTCTTTGTATTCAGGCTGTAATCTCATCAACCGTGATAGCCAGGAAGCCAAAATTTTCACAAATTATGTATTTCTAATATAACAACAAATACCAAAAATAAATATTAAGGGTCCCGTACAATGATGACACGAAATCCTTCGTGCTTAGGTCCGATTCCCGTACAATGATGGTATGAAATCCTTCCTGCGCGGGTCCGACTTGCGCTTGACCGTTTTTTTATTATAATATTCATGTTTTGATTTTCTTTCAGGTTTAAAACAAGCGTTGTTCTTACGATCGACTCACGGTAATCCAATCATGTTGTACGATGGACATAGGTTCAACTTCAGGACGGATAGAAAAGGGCCCATCGGCCGTTGGGTTTGCGTCAAGAAGTCTAGAGGGTGTCGGGCGACCGCCTCCACTATGGGCACTCAAGTTATCGAGTATAAAAATGACCATGAACATTGGTACTAGATGCCTTGGGAGTGATATTGAAGGAAATATTTCGGGGGCCTATATTCCCATACCATTCCTCTCCCATCCTGTTCTACTCCACACCCAACTTCCTTTCATTCATCCTCTTCTCTCCCCTCCCCTTCCTTTAAGCCGGCAAGGCATTGGCGACATTTTTATGTTGTAGATGTTCATGCGGTCAGTCACCTTACATCAGGTGAACCACATGTCCCGCTTGCCGGCTATAACATAAAAAAAATCCAAATTCTAAAATGCATTTGATGCACGAAATAGTTTTATATTTTAGTTCTATCAGGTTCTCAACAATGTAGGATATTTTTTGTACCAATTTTGACTCGTTTTTAAGTGAAACTTCTGTCAATGTACTACTAACTCAGTCCCTGAGAGTTCATTGCATCTGAATTTAATTTCGTTACAAATTTATATGAAAGTGGCAAACATTCGTCGATGTTTGTAAAAGGTAAGTGTTGCAATTATTAAAAACGAATTTTGAACATTTTCTAAATAAAGGGACCTCTTTTTAGTCGCGTAGTATAATAATACCAAAGATGCCTTTTAATAAACCGTAATTTTAAGTTTAAGAATAAGTAATAGTATAAGATGGGGTTTAAAAAAATGGGCTTTTTATATTTTTTTTTTTTGAAATTGTCTCAGTTTTCTTTATTAGTTAAAAATTATGTAATTTAAGTGTTATTTGTATAAAATACAAAGTAGAAATACTTTAATGCAGCCAATGTAACGGGTATTTTTGTGAGTTTAGAGCAATCATTTGAATTGTATGTTAAATGGGATTAGTGCGCTATGATTTGTTTTGTTTTTTTTTCATTATTTAACCTTGGTCTACTTTATTGTTTTGTATAAGTTGTAGAGAAAGAATTGTGTACTCAATATTCTGAATAATAATAAAAAAAATTACATTAATTCTATCTAAAGTTGGAAAAAATTTGAAATAATTTTTTGTTGTAATTTTCTGGAAATTTACATTGTATCACATTTTGTTTGTTATAAATAAAATATATTATGTTTTTAATCGTGTAGTTTTTTAATCTTAAATCAAATCTTTGATGTGTAGTGAAAAGGAAAATAATGTGTGGAAGCTACGTAAAATCCTGGATTTTAAGCCATAAGGTATATCCTAACTTATAGAATTATTTTAAATTTATTTAAAAATATATTGAATGATAACTTAATATGGATAAAAAGATATATTGCCGAGCTGTGTCTGAACCTGCTTACTGCGGCGGACCAAATTGACACTTAGACAAATTGATATTATTGAATGCTGTACACTAACAAAGAAACTGTTACAGCTTTCTTCGGCTATACCGCGTCTGGTAAGCGGTGCTTGGATATCGACGGTCACAGATTCACAATCCACCAGAACGAGCGGGGGAAAGTCAGGTGGAGGTGTGTGAAGAAAAACATTGGGTGTAAAGCCTTTGTTATGACTATCGATAATATGATAATACGCACGCGGACGATTCATAGGCATTGATTTAAAGCAGTGTAAGAAACTATTACAAGGGCTATGAAAAATTATGTCGAATGTAATAGAAATGTACTGTGATTCTACACAACTGGCCAATTATAGAACTAGACAGTTAACAACAAATCATAGCTAGTCATAACTACTTAGCAAAGTGAGGGTAGGTGGGTTTTGAGGTCAATAAAACGTTCGAGCTTCAGACGCAATCGGTAATAATGCACGCAGATACTGAACGCACCTACTCTTTTATACGACTAACAGCTAACAACTAACATGTGACAGTGGCGCTTGCATGCGAAGATGAGATTACAGAACTTCAGCGACAGGACTGCCATTAATTAAAAGAAGAAGAAGAAGAAGAAGATACAGAACTTGTTAAAATATGAAATCACAAAATGTTGCCGACAATAGTATATTCCTGCTACCTATCAAAACTATTAAGAGTGGAGCATTCTTTTGTACCAGAAACAATAACTAAGGTGATCATATTTTTCGTATCAAAGCAGGCCTTTGTAATTTTGCAGAACTGCAGTGAAAAAAGTTGTTCATGGGCTTAATAGTGTCCGTGGGGAATGAGTTCTTATTTCTGATAAATATTTTTGGTCACATTTACCGTTGTATGTGACGAAACTCGTTGTGCAAGTAGATAAGTAGGTATGTAATGGTTTTTTCTGTGAAAGCGGGATATTTCTGTCCTCGTTAGAGACAGCGGGATAGCTAGCGGGACGTATGGTTACGTTAACAATGATCGACTGTAGTATGAAAATATCAATGTTATTTCTTTTGAGTGTGGATATCAGAGGCTTTTGTTTCTTATATTTATTCTCAGGCATAAATCCTCCTTTTTGAGTCTGACTTTGTTTCTTGTAAATCTGGTGTTTATGGGGATGATCACTTAACATCAGATGATATGAATTTTCTTATAATAACATGTGATGATTTCAATGATGATCTCTACAAAGTGTGTAATTAATGATAAGAAAGAGAAATTATTTATTTAAAGTACCTTTAAGATAAACTATATTTAAAACAATGTAAATTGACACAGTTATATGTGGCGATACTGTTGTACCTTCATCCGTCTTCAATTTCTTGCTTTTTTTTCTAAATTTCATTCATATTTAAATTGTTTGATGCCAATTTTCACAAAAGTTTTTAAGTAAAAAAGACCTTTATTATATTTAATATTTTTGAAATAAACCTCTTTTGAAATAGGTTAAAAGGAGTCGTTTTTACTTAGAAATTTTGAGTAAAATTTGGCAATAGCGGCAAAAATGTACTTATTTTTTGTACAGTCAAAGAAAAATTAGGAATTGTTAGAAATAGATAAGATTAATTTATTAAAGTACTTATTTCGCTATTAGAACGTAGAAATGAAATTATTTAATATATTAATGGCTATTTGAACACATCAAAGAACTTTGCTTTATTTACATTAAATTTACATGTCTCGTGAAAAGTTTAAGTCCAAATCAGTAAAATTAAATGGTTACCATATTATAGTGTTTTAGTTTTATTTTTTATATGGTCTAATCTATATCATTAATGAATATGAAGGCAAGAAATATAAATAATTTGCGTTATTATTATGCAAAATATTTATTAAATATTGCGGTTAAAATTATATTTGGATACGACCTTTTGGAGTTGCATTCCTCGACAATGCGACTGGTAGCATTAGAACAGTCAGATTACAACACTTCCTTGCCGTTGCCAACGGTACTAACAGAAGTAATAAACGTCATAAGACGCTCCATTCAAAAATGTCGTATCCCAAGAGCATTTGAACCAGATATATATAATGCCACCAACGACGACGCGTCCAACCAATTTTTGAATTTGGAAATATTTTACTATGACCGCAACACTTTGTCCTGATTTGTATATTTATTTTAGTGTGCGTGTACACATACATATACTGTCAACGATTGAGAAAAACAGTGGGGCGCGTCATCGTGGATGAATTTAGCTATAATACAAAATACATATGGGCTATCTTAAATGAACTATCCTTTCAGAACTGATGCACGCGATCCTTCGGGCGCGCTTCTGTCGCGAGTCCACGAATATCTTCATCGGGGGCCACAAATTCTTCAGGCACTCCCGCTCGCTCATGGGCAATAGGATCCGGTGGACGTGCTCCAAGAAACACAAGCTGAAGTGTAAAGCGTCCGCGGTTACGATTGATGGGGTGGTGGTGTCTACCACTGGACTGCATTCGCATAATTAATTTCGTTCAAGAATTTCAGCTTTTCTCATAATAATTCTGGAAGGTTCTCAGTGGGGGATAAAGTTTTGAGGATACCGGGCGTAAATTAGGAGTGTTATAAAATAGGCTATGAAAATAGCCTATGATACAGGGTGTAGCGTTATGAGCGGATAATATGGCACTTGCAGATTGAGAACGCTATGACAGTTCAGAAAACTATTTTTCATGTTACGTAAAAGTTCCTCGGTTTTCGAGATATTCACTTCGGAATTTCAATGAAACAGTCCAGTTTTTTCCTAATTTGGCACTCGGGTGACCATATTTTTACACAACGTTAGGTTAAACTCGGGAAAAAAATGAGCAATACATGAAGTTTGATTTAGTACTTTAAACTCACTTAAATAAATTATGCATACGCCCCCTGAAATATATAACATAGTTTAATAATCGATCGTGCATGTAGCCAGGTATACTATTTCAAAAACAGATTGAAAACTACCACCATTTGCAGTCTTGCCACAAAAAAGTGGAGTAATTTTTTTTATTTTCAAAAATATTGAATATCTCTGAAACAGTGGGACTTTTATTGAACATAAAAAATATTTTTCTGAAACGTCGTAACTTCCTCTATCTGCAGTACCATATTATCTTTTCTTTACGCTACACCCAAGACAACAAGAGGGGGGGTATAATAAAGTATTATTGAAAAGGGGGCGTTGGATTGTTTCTTCTTGTAGAAGCGGGTCGGTAGAGACAAAGTTAAACCGGGATCCGGGGTATAGATTCCCAACTTATATACTATAGTGACCTGAAGCTGGCTATAGTTATAGCCGTGGTGATTATTTGTTAATAAATACCGAAGTATCATAGGATTCAAATAATTTTAATTAATTAATGTTTGATGTCTATTTGAACTATTGATGTCGTTTTTGTAAAATGTACCGATATTATCTATCATTTTAGATCGAAAAACTGTTTAACTTTGTATAGAATATCCTCGATGATTTTTTTGATATTACGACGTGAATACATAGAAAAATGATCTTCTTTCTCGTCTCAAAATTGTTTTCTTATAATATTTATAGATGTTTAGCACTTTTGGGGTTGTTTGTGAGTATGAGGGTATCATAGTAATGCAGTATTTTGTGGCTTAATATTTTCAGTGTGGTTAGGGAAGTTATTTATTGAATAATGTTGAAAATTATATACGATGTAAATATATAATAATAAATGTATCCTACGGCACTTTACCGTCTAGACGAGGTCCACTAACATCGCTGATATGCTCTTATCGTATGAAAGTAAAAACGTTAGTTTTTGCGTTTACGTATCTTGTTTAGTTCTGATAGAGTAGATATATGGAATACTAAAGTATTCGATAATGAAATGCAAGCAACTGGAACTGCTCTAACCTATATATTTACATTCAGAGGAACTTCATTTTCAGTAAATAAGTTTTGTAATAAGTTAACAGTAAAATTTCAGTAAAACTGGATATATACAATCGGGAAACTAATTCATTATTGTTGGTACATTTGTTTGCATGGTTTTACATTTCTGTTTAAGTCTATCCTTGCGGAGTATGTTAGATTCTTGGTTGACGATAACAAGATAAATATTATACGTTTTGTATTACATAGTATACATTTTGTCTATCTAACATCGTTACAACAAGTACGTAAACAAAAATTTTACGTTTCTACGTAAAAAGAGAAAAAATATTTTTATAGCTAGTTTAGTAGTGTGGAACATTCCAATTTTTAAAGAGTTGATGTTTGTATTTTTAGAGGTATTGGTTGTAATATTGTCGTATTCTACTAATGTTACCAAAGGAGCCTTTTATGGGATATTTAATGGTTAAGATTTTCGGAAAATCTAAATTGAGGGTTTTGTAAAATAATGAAAATGTTTGGATAACGATTTATGTTGTAATGTTAACTTTTGAACTATATCTTTATTGCACGTTTTGCATTTATTTAATTGAGTCACTTATGATATTTTAATGGTCTATTTCAAGTAAAATTCGATGCTATGTCTATTCTTTTGTCTGTATCTTGCAATGTGTAGGGAATAATTTTTAGTTGAATTCTTTTTTAATTTGACCAGGATATAAAATTGTAAATTGAAAACGAATTGTATTATAAAATGAATGTGATAGAATTGAAAGCGATACAATCTAAATATCAGAGTAAATAATATATTTTCCCTTTATCATTTTGTAACCAAAATTTGTATCTTGTAACAAAATCACGAAACTTTGCAAAATACTTTTTATAAATTATAGTAATTACTGAATGTGCATAATAATTTAATATTTTATTGTATAGCGTAATGACACAGGGCTTGTTGTAAATCAACTTATTGTTTTATTAAACACTTTTATTTATATTGTCTTTTTTTGCTGAATTTATCAATGGATGCGTAATTAATAGTTTCAAATGGCCTTTTAGGACCAAATTTTACGTTTAGCTAAAGAATAATTACAACTATGTTATATATTATTTTTTCTTTCTATATACACTATACTTATAGGTCAAATATTTTGGAAGGTTAAGGCCAAATAAAAACGAAGTATTATAAGCGTCAAACTTGATATCACTAACAGCAAATTGATGCGCTTACGTTGAGTATTAACCAACAATAACTTTCAGGTGAAATCATACAAACAAGTAGAGGTGTACACTTCCTGTTCAACGGCTACACCTACAACCGAAAGCAAGTGGCCAAGAACAAGATGTGGAGGTGGTACTGTTCGAAATACCACAACGGGTGCAGGGCGACTGTGGTCACCACAGCACAGAACTACGTGTCGGAGTTTATTGGGGAACACCAGCATCCAGCACCTAACCTTCATCGATTGACCGATGGACGATATATATTTGTTAAATAGTATATAATACATCTATTTATAAGCTTTTTGAAGGAAATACGGGGAGGTGAAGTGTGGGAAAGTGATTGGGAAAATATGAGAAAATCCTGACTACCTGAAGTAAAGAAACAGAAAAAATGACAAGCGAGTGACATCACTCATCATCTCTTTCAACGTTCTATGACTCTGGTACAATGATATCATTATCACTTTCATAACGAACGCAGAATGGTCTAGAAGATGTGAAACATGACGTCATTTCGCTTTTCCCGCGTATAATTTTGATTGTCATGATTCATCTGACGCTACTCATTATCCCTGGTAATATTCTAGAACTAAGACAGCATCGTCATTCCTCTGATACAAAAGTTATTAGGAAACTTTCGTGCACTAGTAGCGTAGAATGTTCTAGAATACGGGATGAGTGACGTCTCTTCACTTTTCCCGCGTTAATTCAGAACGTACTCTTCTCTTATGACGCAATTTATCCGACGTCGGATTCAGGGACAAAATAATATTTTAGGACGACACTACATTTAATCTAAATTATTAATTGATTGATTAATTGAATGATTAATCAGGCCCCTCACAAATCCGAATCTAATCGAAAAGTATCGAAAATCAGAATAAAATTCATACAAATTTCGACGTAAATATCTTCGCTCCGACTTGAATCGGATTTATGAATAAGTACCCTGTACTGTTCATTGGTTATTTTTTTCTATTTTAATTTGAATAATTAAACATTAGTTGTATAAATCTGAAAATATGCTTTTTAAGTACGCTTATGCTAAGTATGAAATGTTTGTTTGTAACAATGGACGAAAATTTTATAGGTATGTTTGATTTAAAATTTTGTAGGTATAATTAAAAGAGTATCGTTCATTGCAGCTGTTTTCGATGGAATTTGTGAATGAGTGAATGAATACACTTTATTGCGTACAAACAACCAAATACAATACAGTTACTATAAGAACAATGGACAACACAAAAGGCGGCTTTATTGCTAACTAGCAATTTCTTAGACCCAATTTTTATTCCTTCCTTTTTTAAATTGACCAATTCAATTTTTAGTAATTTTATATGTTTTAAAATATATGAAATAAAAATAAATTAAAATGATAAATAATTATTAAGGAAGAAGATTGATTTGGTTCAATACATAGTAAGTAATAAAACAATTTTTACATGACTCAAAATCTTGTTTGTTGCCTTACCCCTATTTTAAGTATTTTTCTATATTCTATAGTAATGCATGATAAAAGATGAAATTGTATATAATTCATACAAAATAATCAAACAGAGAATAAAAAGTTGAATAATTAATGATCGAAGATTTTTCAGGACTAGTTTTTATAACAACTGGAAGGGGTACTCAACATCTTCTTTTAGGAGACATAGATTTACTAAAGTCTACGTTTATAAATCAAAAACAAGATGGCGGTGTATCAGGCGAAATTGCCGCGCTTCTGTTATTACGTTTGAAGAACAAATCGTTAAGAGAAGCCAAGAGCATAATCATTTAGACTAATGAATGTCTAGTTTAATCTTGTGTTTGCTTTAACGCGAGTATTTTCCATTTTAAATAAAATACTTTTTAAAGGATTTTAAACGCGGGTTATTATACATTATTATTTAACGCAATTATTAATTTTCCCATCCCTCCCGTGACCACGCTTGCCGTAAAGTGCTCGAAACGTCGGGTTAAATAAGAATGTAAAATAATGTATAATAAACCGCGTTTAAAATCCTTCAAAAAGTATTTTATTTATAATGAATGTCTAGTTTCATTAATGAAATAAAAAGTAAATTTATTTTATACATGTACTTAATTATTTCTTAATTTCAAAGTCAATTTATTATACTTCTAAACAAAGTATAAATAAATATTTTTATCAAATTATTTGTCTTATTACAAACTGGTGTTTCTATTTCAGTGCCAGTCTTTATTACATCTGAAAGGGGTGGTCGAAACCTTGTGTTCGGGAACTATTCGTTTTCAGTGGATTACACTAACAATTTAAAAACGAGATGGCGGTGTTCCAGGCGAAAATGTCGCGCATCTTTAATAACGTTTAATGATGAAATTGTTAAAGTTGGCCAAGGACATAATCATTAGATTTTGGTGATCAAGTTAGCTATAAATTTATTTTATGCATTGTGTTATTTATTATAATTACGATCATTACACAATTGTGGTTAAAATATGAAGTTTTATTAAATGAGTTTTTTTATGGTTAAGCAAAATAGGTATCACCTAGCACATGTTTTATATGATGTATTGTGATAGGAAACAAAAAAAAAAGAAAAAAAAAACGAAAAACGAAATTTTGTAGTTGCAAAGAACCATAATTCACAGAAAGATTGGCAAATGGTAAAAAAGACTTTTTATTAAAATATTTATGAGTCATATTTTGAGCAAATAGCAAAGGAACTTTTGGTAATCGTAAGGCAAAATTAATGATATGTTCGTTTTTTTTCAGAACCTTTATTCACGGTTTCAAACCGGGGTCATCAGACGTTGATAATTGGTCGGCATACATACTCCATAGATTATAAGAATAACTCCAAAATAAGGTGGCGGTGTCACAAACGAAGTTTTGGATGTTGCGCGTCTGTTATCACTTGGGAAAATGAAGTTGTTAAAATTGGCAAAGAGCATAATCATTGATTGATATATTGATATATAGCTACACGCCAAAAACATGAAAATACTTTACAAATTGAACTCTTAAATTCCTAATTCAAATAAATATTTTTATAATTATATTTGTTTTATTCCTTCTGATCTTTATTATAAGTTAGATCATACAAAGTGGTGTCTAGCGATCTTTGTTAAAAATGCTGCATTGTCCAGGGAATAAGGCAGGTATTGACGAAATCAGCGTTAAAGTCATTTCATATAGTCTTAAGTGTATTTTATTGCACAATGATAATATCTTCTTCAAATATGAAAAACACATCATTTCGATGGTAAAAACCATATTGCTGTATTCATCAGTAACCAAGTAATAATTTAATAATATTCATTCAAAATCAAATATTGCATTGTTCTTTTCCTTGCAGTCTGCTACGTGTACAACAGATCTGGTAAACGTCTGGCTCTGTGTAATGGACACTCCTACTACTGCGGCTTCCAAGGTGCCAAGACTGCTATATGGAGGTGCACCCGATGGGGCCAGTGCAAGGCTAGGTTCATACTGAGTGCATATGGAGAGCTCCTCACCGGACAGTTTGATCACTCCCACGCGCCGCCTTCGTATATCATTAAAAATGGAGTTTATATTAAAGTTTAGTGTATTTGTAATGCAGACTATAAAGAAACGCAAAGTCGAATATCTTGGACATGTTCTTCGTCATCAACGATACCGCCTTCTACAACTGATTATGATGGGCAAAATTAAAGGAAAGAGACGGGTTGGAAGACGGAAGAAATCTTGGATGAGGAACATTAGGGAGTGGACCGGGATATCATCTGTGGAGGTCTTGCTAGAGATGCGAAACGGTTCTCGGAAGTAACAGCCAACCTTCTGTAAAGAAGAGGCACTAGAAGAAGAAGTATTTGTAAGTGTATAAGAAGAGGCCAGCGTAAGCCCAGATTTATAATAACGTGAGTGAGATCTGATCACGTGACAGTACGATCATTTCCACGCATCCCCTTCGTATTAGTGGAATGCATTACATTTGAATAGTGAAGTTTCTTCATGTTTGTCCTCAAAAATTTAAAAAAAGTATTTTTATAGGAATAAAACCTATCTGTATAAACACATCAAGAGGTGAATAATTTGTGTATACTGATTTTCTTCAAGAAAGTCCTGTAAATAGTCTGTATATTAAATGTAATTATTGAGTTATATTGTTTTAGTGCTATTATTATTTTATTTATTTATAATTTGTATGCAATTGTAATAAATGTATGAGTGGAATCTGAAATTCGTTTTTAAATTTTACAAATAACGAAGTACCAGTAAATATCATGACGTTTTTTTCTTTTTCCGAATGAAATATTGTGTTATTTAAAATTGCCCCTATTTCACCGTGCAAGTTTGGATCCATTTCTATTGATGCAAGAATAATGCTCGTCTTGAACTATATAAATTTTATGAAAGAATTAAAAAGGAAGAAGTAAAAAGAGCGTATTATTAGTATAATCTTGTGTTTGTTTTAACGCGAGTACTTTCCATTTTAAATAAAATACTTTTTAAAGGATTTTAAATAATAATGTAAAATAATGTATAATAAACCGCGTTTAAAATCCTTTAAAAAGTATTTTATATAAAAAGCGTATTATTAATTCAGCGACATTACATTTCAGCGACATTTCTTCACAACGCAGTTGGGAAGGCAATTGCCCTGCTCAACGGGTACAGTTTTTATGCCGACGATAGAGCAAAACACACCACCTACTGGCTCTGTACTAATTCCAAGTATTGCAGGGCAAAATTCACTACAACCAAGGATAGGACCATGGTAAGGTGCCAAGCAGAGCACACGCATTTACCGCCTAATTATATTATTAAGAATGGAGTGTATATTAGAATTTAAACTGACGATATTGAGTGTATTAGTACTCTTAATATGCTTTTTTTATACTTTGTTTCTAGTTCTTCTTAGTTTCTATGACATTTGCCGCAAATGATTTTGAATGAATAAACGATTTTGATAGTTCATTTCGTTTTTTATTAAAAAACCTATAAACTTAGGGAGGAAATAAGCAAAACATAAAGATTGAGTTCAATCTTTGTTACAAAGAACATTCAATAGTGTATGTATCCTGGGATATGATTCCAAGAACAGATTAAGAAAAGTCCTTAATTTGCAGTTTTGTTAACAAAAAGCGTGGTAAAGGTAGTATTTTTTATTTTAAATTATTAACAAGAAATATATTTTTCTGAACCGTCACAAGTATATTTAAATAATATTTTGATATTTTATGTTATTTGTTAAATAAGTCCTACAGTTGGATTTTATTCTGAAAGTGCTATCTATAAAATCTGTAAATTATACTTGTTCAGGCATATCAATATTTAAAACGTAGGTCGAAATTTATGAATTTTTTCATTACAGTGACCTTTGTTAAGAACGCCGCCGGAAAGCTGGTTGCGTTGTTGAATGGTTACAGTTTCTTTGGCGACAATAGGAGGAAGAACAACATTTACTGGTTCTGCTCTAACACCAAATCAAAGTCGTGTAAAGCCAAGTTTACTACCACCAAGGATGGAGAAATCCTCAGATGCTATGAGGAACATACCCATGCCCCACCACATTTTGTCATTAAGAATGGAATATTTGTGAAATTTTAAATTACTTTGACAATATGAATATGAAATTAAAATATTTATCGAGAAAAATGTGTATAGCTTTAAAAATTCGTGCGTATAATTTCTGTAATAAAAAATTACCATGAGTCCAGTGAAGGTCCCCAATTGTTTTTATGATTGTCTATGAATAGTTTTCTAGATAATCATAAAAACAATTGAAAAAACTTTATTTCTATTTTTACGACTAATAGCAGGTACTGTGTCCAATGTACTATCCACTATTACTGTTAGCAAATCTATTAACTCCCTTCAACAGCAAACCCTTGTCCTTTTATGTTCCTAGTAGAAAAGACACAGAAATAGCCTCGTCTATAACAATTTATTCATACATCTATTTGCCGCATATTTCACCGTACTCATTTCGTTTCTCGCAGTGACCTACGTCAAAAATGCATTTGGAAAGTTGATCGCGATCCTGGACGGCTACAGTTTCTGTTCTGACGACCGTGCCAGGAACAGCACTTACTGGTTGTGCTCTAAGAAGATGACCTGCCGAGCCAAGTTCACTACCACTAAGGAGGGGGAGATGCTTCGAAGCTTTTTGGAACATACACACCCACCACCTAAGTTCATTATTAGAAATGGGGTTTATCTTAAAATTTAGTTTTAGTCTTCAATGTTAGGTGTAAATATAGTATAACATTTTTTTTGTAACTGGATGTTATCTTATTTTGAGTATTCCACATTTACTGCTATAATTAACTAATGACTCTCATTTTTGTTTCCATTTATTTGTTTTATTGAAATATATTTATTGTCTTTCACTGCTGACCTTTTTTTCGCACTAATTTGAATATTTTTGATAAAATCGTTATAATTAATAACTTTAATAATAAGTTCTTATATTACTTAAATTTAATTTCAGAAATTTCCAGAAAGAGGAAAATAATTAAAATGGAAACTTCCTCTGTATTTAAAAAGAACATTAAGCAACTTAGAGATGATTATGAACCGCTACGAAAAATAGCGAAGTCAGTGAAAAGATGTAAGATATGTCCATCTAGGAAGGATCGGAAAACTAAATACGTTTGTTATAGATGTAACCGCCATATTTGTGTCCAACACGCTATTTTCGGCTGTGAAGACTGTACTAGATCTCATGTTTATTAAATTTATAAGACTAATGTTTTTCATGACAAGAATTTTTTGATTCGTGTAATATAATAATGAAACCGTGCACGATTTTTACTTTTTATTTTTAATCCTAGTCTCAATTAGTGTATCTATTTAAAAATATATGAAAATGTACATGATTTTGACAGGGTTAGTTAATTTTTATTCGTACGATAGAAAACGTTATCTCAGATAAGAAGGGCGTTAGGATATTAGAGACGTAATTCAAAGATTGTTGATTGTTCTTCAAAAGCTTGATAAATAAAAAGTCAATGGGGACTTATTTTTAATTCATGTCCCCTTTGGGCATGGAAATTTAATTGTAGGGCCGTACCTAGAAGGATGGATAATTTGATTTTTAAAACATCAACCGCCATAAAATCACCTTTGAAATATTTCATGCAATTAAATGTTTAATTAAATTTAAATAATTTCAGTTATGTACGTTCGGAATGCCAGGGGGAAGCAGTTAGCGTTGTTCAATGGATTCAGTTTTTACCCCGACTATCGCAAGAAAAGCATCAACTCCTGGCAGTGTACACGATCAGGGAACTGTAAAGCGAGGTTCACCACGACCAAGGACGGCTTCATGCTGCGTGACAAGAGCGACCATAGCCACAGTCCCCCGAGGTTCATGATTAGAGGAGGAATATACTATAAAATATGGTCGTAGGCTTTTTATTTTAATACACGTAAAAATATAACAGTTGTAACCCTTACTAATTTTATAAATGCGAAAGTGTCTGAGGATCTATGTATGTACGTTGTATGAATGTATGTTTCACTCTTTTGATTATGATGAAATTTGGTATACATATAGGTAAGGGTTCAGAATAACGAGAGCTACTACTAAAATATACTTTTATCCCGGAGTTGCCACGGGATCAGAGTTTTTCGCCATTGATTAATAGAGCCAATTCCGCCATTTTCATTTTCATAGGCAAAACATTCCATGTGATATAATAAAGAGTTATCCTTAAACAAATTTTTATTAAGTGAGATGTTATATATTTCAAAGTGACACAGAGTTTAAAACAAATTCGAATTTGTAAATTAAAATATTAAATCGTTTTATTACTTATGCATTTGTAATAATATATCCTTATATACTACTTACATACCTACTCCTATAGCGCTGAAACCCCGAAGTAGGTCTTGGCCTCCGAGACGAGAATTCTCCACCTTGCCCGGTCCTGACCGATCTCTTGCCAGTTATTACTGGGTCCTAGCACTAATAATAATAAATTCTTATGTTATTGAGGTCTTTAACATAGATAAAATACATAAGTTTTTATAAAGAAATGTTCTAATTGATTTTCTTTTTTAGTGATGCTGGTGAAGAACAAAGTTGGAAAAGACATGGCCATAGTAAATGGGTACACATACTATCCGACGAAGAGGAACGTGTCCATACAGTGGAGATGCACGAGGGGGATTCCATGCAAGGCCAGGTTCACTACAGACTATCAGCTGAAGATTAAGAGCTCCTGTTATATACATGATCACTATCCACCGAGGATTGTTATTAAGGATGGATTGTGCTATAAGGTGTAGATAGAATAAGACAAATAATTATTAGAACTAAAATGTACTAACCCTATTTTAATATTACTATCAAACAAGAAAAATGTCTCCTTTCGATATGCAAGGCAAGGTTTACTACTGATTATCAGCTGAAGATTAAGAGCTCCTGTTATATACATGATCACTATCCACCGAGGATTGTTATTAAGGATGGTTATTAGGATACAATTTACTAACCGTATTTAAATATTACTATCAATCAAGAAAAATGTCTCTTTTCGATAGAGGTGTACTTCATGCATACTATGCAAGGCAAGGTTTACTATTAAGAATTAGCAAAAGATCATAAGCTTCTTCTTTGTATATACAAAAATATGAATCGAGGACAATTTTGTAGGATAGTCTGTAAAAGGTGTAAATAAGATAAGCCAAAATATTATTTGTATTAAGTAGTACTTACTATCTTATTTGTGGAACAGTATTATCTTTGCGTTACTAGCATGTATTAAATTTACTTTTTATTACGTTTGAATTTGGAAAAAGAAACGCGATGAATTAGGGCTTCATTCAATCAACAAGCAACAACTAACATAGACAATAGAATAACATAGATAATAGAACGCCTCCAAAATAAGGTGTTTAAGGCCATGGGAAATGCAAGATCGATCCAGTTGTTGTTGTTATTATACAAAAATATACCAAAGCTCATTAAAACAGACTTCATCTACATGTAAAAATCGAAGCAGTTCAGCTCCCTGATAACACGGACATAGTGAGAAGTGCAAAGAAAACAATATAACAGTGTATTTAATTAAATAAAGACAAAAAGAAATGGACATTTTACTTAAAATTATTATGAGAAATTTAAGTTAGCCTATTAGCCAACAAGGCTTGTAATAAAAATGAGGAATTTATTCATAAGGGTTTTTCATACGAAGAAAAATATTTACACGCCTTTTGATTAGAAGATCTATTAAATAAATAAAACGTTGATGGTTTATATTCCTGCTCGGTCTTTGGTCTTTACAAAATTTTCTAGTCGTAATGTTAACTTATGTAAATTTAAAATTTAAGAAATAGTAGAAATATTGAATAAAATATTTTTCTTTATTTCATAATGTGTGATTTTTAGTTTAATTGGTATTGTTATCAATAATCAAACGAGTATAGTTCTAATGTAGTATTTATTAAAATAGACACTATTGTCTTTGAAAATTCTAAGTGTCTGTAAATAAATGTTCTATGTATATGTCTATGATATAGTGAAACTTTTAATAAATGTTTTTGAATGTGATTCTTTCTTTTTGTTTGTTATAACGTTCTGCATTTATTTTATATCATGATCAGATATAATTTTTATCATTTATTATATTTTTTTATAAATACATAATTGTTTTTACTTTCTTGATGCCATTAAACATATAAATGTTTGTGGAGACATGCATTCTCAGTCGCAGTTTTTTGTCTGTTATCTTTGTTTTTTCACGTTATAAAAAAAAGATATCAAGTGAAAGTAATGCGTACGTGAAATTAGTCTAATTATATTTAAAATGAAAGAACTGGTTGATTATTTTCTTTCATGACTGCCAGATAATTCAGCATGAATAACCTCACAGATAACTAAAGCCTTATTAATTTTGCAGTTCGAATCGTGTTAAACAAGGCTGGAAAGAGACAAGCTGTCCACGAAGGTTTTACGTACTATTGTTCATCTGATGGCGCTTCTACTATCGCCTGGAGGTGCACCCGAGGAAAGCTGTGTAAAGCACGCCTCATCACTACCAAGAATTGGGAATTTGAAAAAAAAATAATTAATGATTATTTTTATATATTTGAACGCTTTATTATTATTAATATTGATATCGAATGCGAAAAAGTAAAAAAATTGCTTTTTTCAATTATTT
>LQNK01000366.1:36414-55319 GCA_001586405.1 Phoebis sennae | reverse complement strand
TAATTTTGCAGTTCGAATCGTGTTAAACAAGGCTGGAAAGAGACAAGCTGTCCACGAAGGTTTTACGTACTATTGTTCATCTGATGGCGCTTCTACTATCGCCTGGAGGTGCACCCGAGGGAAGCTGTGTAAAGCACGCCTCATCACTACCAAGAATTTGGAAGTGATCAAGTCAAACTTCGTGCATGATCATAACCCTCCCAACTTTATTATACATAATGGTGTGTGCCATAAAATATGATCGAGACTTTTTTGGGAGGTTGACATTGGTAATGTTGATATTATTTGTGTTTTTGGAGTACAAAGGAGGCAATGGACATGTATTGTAGAGACTTGTTTAAAATAACATTCTTATTGAGCAGGAGCATTATACAATAAAAGTGATCACAATTGTGGGATAAAAAATAATATTTCTGAAAACCAAAAATCTCTGTAATTTTGTTAAAAAAATGTAAAACAATAAAGATGTATTTTCATAAATTTATAAGTAATTCTTTATTATCATATGCTTAAAATGTGTAAGTGGGATGCTTGCTTTATAAAAAAGTAAGGAAACTAAATCAAAATTCCATTTGTGTTCTATTTTTTGTGGATTTTTAACTTTTAATGTAATTACTATGTAATTATTCTTGATCATAAAATATGTGTTATTTCGATTCATAAGCAAAACATTATCATGTTAATATTTATATAAATAAATAGTTTTATTTGATCTATCTATTGTATTTACTCCCATCAAGAATAAGCCAGCATTTAGAACGAACTTGACTTTGATATAGTAGGAGACTTAGCTTCATTAAGAAAGTATTCATAAATTACGAAACTAAATTTATTCGATCTTTCAGTCCAATTTGTACAAAAGAGCAACGGGAAGCACCTGGCTATTCTCGACGGATACACGTTCTATCAAAACGGCAAGAGTGCAGGGACAACCTTCTGGCGATGCACGAATACAGGGCAGTGCAAGGCCAGGTTTACGTATATGAACGCTGGGTATATCGTACGACGGAGTATCGAACACGCTCACAAGGCTCCGAAATTTATGATTCGTAATGGAATGTTCTTGAAATTGTAAATAAATGTTTGTTTTTAATCCTGTTTTACTATAATTGTAAAGATTTCCTTTAGTAGGATATAATGAAGCAATTTCTATTGGATTGTTAACAATACGCGAATTTGATCCTGTGTCAGTTGGATTATTACGATTGCCTTTGGTAGTTGCAGGTCATGTTTTAAGATAAGGCAACTTTTTCTTTTATTTACCTTAAATACCACCTATCAAAATAGCGAGACTGGCATTACTTGCTGTTGGAATATTGCATGAAGTTGTAACTACGGATATGATGATTTAATGCTCCTAAGTCCTTCTTCATGTTCCTATTTATATCCTTTATCTACTCTAGGTACTTCTAATGACTGTAAAAAGGTGACGTTAATTAATGAGTATTTTTTGGTTTATTTTAAAATATGCACCAAATTGGGACATACATCGTTTTATCTTATAGTAGTTTGTAAATTTAGGAGTTTTCAATCGAAAAAATCAATGATGAAAATATATTGTATTTCAGTCGTTTGGGTCCGTAGTGAACGAGGCAAACAGGTGGGTATTTACAAAGGCTACACCTTCAACTTCGACGGGGAAGGCCAGCACACCCAGCGCTGGAGGTGCACCCTGGGGTCTGCTTGTAAGGCCCGCTTTACGACCCTCAATGGAGACATCGTCAGGTTCACTGGCCAACATGGACATAAGCCTCCTAAGTTCATCCTCAGGGAAGGCGTCATTTATAGATGTTCATAGTAACTTTAATAACTAACTATTTTGTGTTTGAAGAGGTTTTATTTTTTTGTAATATATTCAAAATATGATTAAAGTAAATAAAATTGTTTGAATTTAATGTCTTATTTTAGATAAAATCAATTTGATCTTAGCTAATTTAAACCTAGCGTATGATCACGTAAATATATATTAAGGAAACTAAGAAATGGCAATGCTTTTATTTTAACAAAAGTATTTCGCAATCATAGTTTATCGATTGTTGTTATGATGCTAATGCCCAGAAATGACATGCCTACTTATATAACAGAATCATATTTTTACGTAGATATTGAAAATCTACTGGATTTTACCATATTATTACTATTTGGTTTTGGAAAGAATACAATTTAATTTAAACTTGCAGTTCAATTCGTGGTAAAGAGCAATGGAAAGCTACTCGCAGTTCTCAACGGGTATACCTTCTACCAGGACGGCAAGAGTGCTGGCAAAACCTTCTGGAGATGCACCAACACCGGCCAGTGCAAGGCCAGGTTCACATATGTTGAGAATGGATACGTTATACGGCAGACCCTGGACCATACTCATAAAGCCCCCAAATATATCATACGAAATGGAGTGTTTTTGAAAATATAATGGGGAATGATGAAAATTATGCTTAACTGGATTAGAGATCAGTGGAAGATCCCTAAAGCCTGATTAAAAAGTCGTTTAGCAATTGCAACGTGATTGACAGACATAAATTTAAACTCATAAACATCCACATTTAAACTTATATAAGTATTACCTGTTCTTACTAAGACTCGGCAGCATTCTATAAAAACCTTAGTGGTTTGTTGGATGCTGCCCTGTACCTATGTATCTTTTTGTTTTTTTTATTAATAAAGATATTTAAAAAAATCCATTGATACCATGATTAACATTAGAAAATATTATGATTATTGATACAAGAAATGTGATTTTATTGTATTTGTTCTTCTTTGTAACTTACTTTAAATATAAATACAAAGCCAGGATTAAGTATGTAGATCATGGTTATGTTATACGACAAACTATTTCGCATCGTTCATACGATTACTGGTCATACGCCCCTAAATACAATAATACGACAAAGATAAAACTAGAGGGAATAATTTTATTGATACTAAAACTATAACTTGATTATATTTTTTGTGTGTGAATTTGAATAAATACATGTTAATACTGGTAAATATGTTTAATTAAAGGGTACGCAGGACATATTTTTTCGATTTTTGATTTTAGAATCCTAAAATGTAATAAAATTATATGTGACAATTTTTTTATAAAATATCTGAAATTGTAAACTTTATATCATTACAGAGTTCTTTATTTAATTTCAAACTATGCAGTTTATTAACGACTGAAATCTTCTTAAATATTTCAGTGCAATGGGTTCGTAAATCTACGGGTACCCTCCTGGCGATTATCAACCAATTCACGTTCTACTGTGGCGTAAGATCCAAGACGACCAGCGCGTGGCGGTGCACCAAGGGGGGGTGTTGTAAAGCCAAGTTCACACTGGAGAATGAAAGCCGGCAGATTATCAGAGCTGACTTGAGCCACGACCACCCGCCGCCTAACTTCCTTATTAGGGAGGGGTTTTATATGAAAATGTGATCTGTTATTAAGTATGATTTAGAATAAACCATAACTATATACAGGGTGGAATTCTGCAATTTCACTTATGAATAAAATTTTATATCTACAGTATTAAGAGTTACTTTCCCTTTAGGTGGCATTACAAAATGCCACGCTGTATATGAGATTTAATTGTTATAATATAGTCTTCCTGTGTAGAGTAGTTTTTCTATGAGTCGAAAAAACTTGCATTTACTTTTTTACAAGTTAATTTTAGTAAGATTAGTTTTATGGATTAGGCTCAAAAATGAGGCTACTTGTCGAAGTAATTAACCATTTTGTATTTCATTTTATTGTACCACAAAAATTACTTTGAATTAAAGAAGGGATATATTTAGTCTATCTACTGACTCAATAATAATCATTACACAAATCGGCTATATTTAATAAACTATTAATTAAATATTACTATTTGTTTATGTTTTACTTTAACATTGTTCTAATAAATTTAAAGAATGCTTCAGTTGTGATAAGATAACCTAGTCTTACACTAGCAAATTTTCATTTATTTTTAATTACGTGGAAAATCAATCGAAACTGATCTTAGCTAGTCTGAATGAACCAAATGCAATGGGTAAATAAAGTAGTGCAAATGTACAAAACACACTTTTGACACTATTTTTTTTGTTCGTCTTCATTTTGACGCTATTTATAAATATTTTATGTCGTGGCATTTTTATTTTTGGAGGAAATATATTGAAATAATTGTCCTGAAACCTAATAATATGTCAGAATTTGAGGCTCTCCCTTCAGCGCTTATCTGTTAACCGTAACATAGGCTTCTCCTAACGCACACCACCGAAAAGGGTCGCCAGTTTTTTGGTCCAATTGTGACCAGTAATCCTGCGTTTATTGCCAATTCCACGTTTTGCATGACGTCCCACACTCCGTCTACTTTGGACTCCACTCCATGATACAACTCAACTGAATTTGACACATCTTTCACGCTTATTTCAACTAATTCCTAACAATTATGTCCATCAAAGGTTTAAAAAGTTATTAGTTTGTATTTTTCAGCGGAACACATAATCGGGTCGAAAGGGAAACAGCAACTACGAATCGGTGCTTATAAGTTTTATAAACGTGGTGAAAGAAGTGGCAAGACGCGATGGTGTTGTACCAACAAGTGGTGTCGGGCCTCCTTGTATACCGTCGGACCCATGATTGTTAAGGTTATCAATGAACATACACATGATAAGTAGCACGTATTTATTTACACAGGTAAATAACACGTATTTGTTTATACATTATGAGAACTGAGCCAATTATCTATCAAAAACCAGCGGAATGTAAAACATTGATCAACATTTAAAAAAAACTACAAAATCGTTAATATCTCAAAAAGAGTGATATTTTCATGTGTCATAAATTGCCTTTTTATACATTATCGGCTATCATGTCTCAAAAGATGCTTCTCCCATTACAAAACATCCTGTAAGATGGTTTGATTTATTTTTCTAAAGGACATTCAAAATCTTGTACCTTATTATTTTTTACATGTTTAGGTCCATGTTTTGAATGTCCTTAAGAAAAAATGAGATATATTTCGAAATGACTTTATGTATTTAAAGCAGCTCTTGTATACAATAAGAAAAGCACGATTTGTACTTTCGTTTTTCTCAGCATCTGTTAATCGTTGAAAATATTAATATATTACTAACAATTTTATTTAAGGAACAAATACCAATGATCTGAATAAGAGGTGCTTAACATAATAATTAAGGATGAAAAATTGTATAAAGCCGTAAATTTCATTCTGATTAAATTTTTATTTATTCTAAAGCTCCCTTTCTGTTTACAATTTTAAATTCTACAGGGTTCTCAAAAATAAAAATAAATGGTCATAGTAATACTGTGTTAAATTATTTCTTTTATTTTCAGCGCTGTTTGTAAAGGCTACAAACGGTCGGATTCACATGCTGTATCAGAACCAAAAGTTTTACCAGCAAAAGGAGGGTACTAATAAAATTCGGTGGAGATGTACGAAGCGACTTTGTAAAGCCTTCTATTACACTGTAGAGGGCGTTGTAGTAAGCACTCAAGAAACTCATAATCATTGACGTCAAGTCAGTGTTTTATCTCTTTCATTCTTTTGGATAAAAAGGTGACGGTACATCGATTAGATATAACACCAACTAATGCAGATTACGTTATGATTAAAGAATAATATAGTGTTGAAAGGTACTTTGTAAAATGCAGGAATAAAAGGAGGGTACAAGGCGAACATTATGCTCTTGATACTAACCTTACAGAATATGGAGTTGCTGCTTTAAAATTTATAAGCATACCGTAGTTTTGTCATAATGTTTTAATATATTTCATACACCATTACAAGTGTGAAAAGTGCTCTGATCTACAATAAAAAAAATAATTAAATATTGTAATGTCCTTATACGATTTACTTTTGAGCTTTAAATTATTTTCTCAACCTTTCATATTTCAATTAATGAAAAAGACGTGACCAAAATTAAGTTCTTACGTTTCAGTAGTGATGCCATGCTTCGTTATTTTTATAATGTTGATATTTATTTTAATTTATATTTGAGTGTGCCAGTGGCCAATTAATTTTACGCAATTAAAATAAATAATTTTTTCTAGTCCTTGATTGATAATTTTAATAAATAGTCTAAGGTTATGAATACGTTTGTTGTGCATTCTTCTAAAAAATCCTTTAAATTTATCTTTTTAGAAATAAAAAATGTAAATGTATGTATTATAGGTCAAATCTTTTGCTTATTGTAGATCGACCGACATTTTACGTAAACAGTTCTGGAAAGAAGAAGATGTATTTAAACGGGTTTTGGTTTCGAGTGAACAGGGAGGATACTGCAGTCAATAAGATTAGGTGGAGGTGCGCCTCCCATGAGAGGTACCGGTGCAAGGCCCTGGTGCATACTATAGATGAAGTGGTGGTCTACATGGCGAATGAGCACGTAATGGAGTATCAGTATTAAATGTATTATTTTTGGTCTTATAAACTGAAATGTGCAATACAAATATACGAGATGAGAATAGATTATGTGATATTTGTTTTTTATATTTTATATTTATCATAGTTATTTTGTTTGTAAAACAAATAAAAAAATATCGGAGACCGATTCTCGCGCGTTACAAATTATGTTACAGTTTCGAGTAAATCAAGAAAGTTGATTGTATTGTTTGACATCATTTTTTTTACATATGTCTACTTCAACATAATTTTGAATGCTGAGAATCGCGTCTCAGGCGCAGTATCGTCTGCCATATTGTCTCTTATAGACTTAAGAGCGTAAGAAGACTTATTCTTTAAACCCAAACCCAAGATTTCCAGTACGGGGTACTATGTGCATTTGTGTTCTGTAGGTAGGTAATTACTCTGCAAAATTGCCTCAATCACCAGTATATAGACGTTATGTAATTTCAGTGTCATACACCCTGTCTCGAAGGGGTAAACCTATAATGGTGTACAACGGTCGAACCTTCTCTTTTCATAGAAAAACTGGCGAGTTTACACGGTGGAAATGCTCTACACACAATGGGAAAGGCTGTTGTGCGTATGTGAAATGTTTTGGCGAAGAAATTCTTGTAGCTAGAAATGTTCATAACCATTAATTGGTTTTCAATTCTTTGAGTTTTGACTGTGATTATATAAATTATTTGATGTTATGTAACTGTGCTGTGATGTGTTATAAATAAATTGTGTGATAACGAATGCGGGAATTTTGATTTTCAAATTCTCTATGTGAATTACACTTTATGAAATGATAATATAGTGCGTCCTGTACTTTATTCTATTGATTATCTGTACATGAAACTTATACCTAGATATTTTTTCTTTAAATTAATGGTTTGAGGTTTTACCTTAACATAAATTAAACTGTCGGAAATATAACGGATATAGACGTTGTATCTTTAAAAAATCGAACAATTGTTAAAAATCGAATTTATTTAAGATTTTATTTATTTTTTTTCAGTGTCATTCACCGTATCTCGTAAGGGTAAAACTATGTTGGTGTACGATGGTCGCACATTCTCATTTCATAGTAAGAATGGGGATTGTGTCAGGTGGAAGTGCTCTACACATAACTCTAAAGGCTGTTACGCGTTTGTAAAAAGTTATGGCGAAGAGATTTTGACGGTCAAGAATGTTCATAACCATTAATTGTTCTGATATTTTGAGTGTGTAAGGCTTTATAAATTGTATATTCTATGAATAAAATGCAATACGTATAAATTATAAAAACTTTGTATATTTTATTTGATGGTTATAATAACACCATTTAATTTTAAAATATAAATAAATCAATATTCCTGGACACTTCATACTACGCCATCTAATCCCAAACTAAGCAAAGCTTGTACAAAGAAAATTACAATGTTCATCACATCGTAAATAAAATTACGCCAGAGGGTGTGGGCTTGAAACTCGTGGGGATCGAACCCACACCCTCTGGCGTAATGGACAATTTTTAAGACAAAAATATTTAAATTTTGGCCGTTATAATGAGAGTTGTGACTGTGCATTAATTACCATATAATTCACAAATTCATTATAAACTTAAACTTTCTAATTTCTAGTTACCTTCACTGTGTCTCGAAAAGGTAAACCAATGCTGGTGTATAATGGAAGAACCTTCACATTTCATAAGAAGTCTGGAAACTTGGTAAGATGGAGTTGTTCCACGCATAACGGAAAAGGTTGTTATGCGTTTGTAAAAAGTTACGGGGAAGAAGTTGTTGCAGCGAGAAACGAACATAACCATTAATTTTGACAATATTATAGTACTAATTTATCTGAAGATTTAGTGTGAAATTAAAAAAATATGAAAGAAAATACGATTCTAAAACATAAAGTGTTTTTATTAACAACGAAGAAGCAGGGTATTAAAACACCTAGATACATACTCGTACGGTTTAAATGAATTTTAACGACGTAAAGTAAATATCACGTGACTTTGTTGTATGTTGTTCATAGAATTGGGCAACTAAAGTTTATTCAGAAAGGAAAGACTTAGTTGTTATACATTAAATAATTTACGAAGCTAGTACAAGAAAATACAGATTACAAGTCATTTAAACCTGGTATTTTTCAGTGAGCTTCGTGAAATCGCGTCGAGGGAAACCTCTGCTTTGCATCGACGGGTTCACCTTCTGCGCCCAAAGCGTGAGCTCCAACAAGACCAGGTGGATCTGTTCCACTCACAACCATAGGAACTGCCGAGCTGTTGTCCACACCTATGAGAATATGATCGTGAAACTGAATAATAATCACAAGCATTAATGTACATTATAAATTATTGTAGATTTTATTTTAAGAGAAAAGTTCAATTTCAGATCATTTAGTTTTATTTATTTTTCTTCATGGTGTAAGTGACTCAATAGATAGTCAGAATTCTTAAATTTATAGTAATTTGTATAAACATTTCAATATTATCATTTTGTGTCTACAAAATGACAGTGGGAGTCGAACGTTGTCTGAAGATATTACCTCCCTCTTTAGTAAATTGTTGTAAACCATTGTCATACTGTGTTTTGTATGTGAGTGGGGGCTGCAGAAACCTATATTCCCATACGTCTTTCGTACGTTAAAACATCAGTAGAATCAAAGACAAGAGAGTTCAATACAATTTTGAATACTTTTAGATGCCAAGTACGTAGTGTCAAAACGAGGGACGACACTCCTAATGTTGGGCGGCTATGCGTTCTACAAGAAGCGTCAATTCCACATGAAGGCTTACTGGTCCTGCTCCACGCACAACAGCAAGGGCTGCAACGCGATGGTCCATACGGTTGATGACGTTATTGTTTTGGTCAGAAATAATCACAATCATTAAAGGTGACGTTGAAACTGTTCTTTTATTTTAAAAGATTGAAAAATATACACATCCTGACATCGCAATGTTAGTTCGAGGTTCATATATATAAGGTGTTCATTTCTTTACAGGACATTCAGAACATGTTCCTAAACGGGTAAATAATAATGAAAAGCGTCGGCGAGGCTTTGTTAATTCGATAATTTATTTATTGCCTGCGCCTGATCTCTGATTAGTATAAAATTTGAAATCCGAGAAAATTTCTAAAATAGTACTATGTTGTTTTTTATACAAATAGTAATGTTTTTATATGTAATAAAAAATTAAAACTTTTTAGTATTTAATTTTTTATATTGTGTCACTGTTTATTTACATCATATAATTACTAACAATTCCTTTATAATTTCAGTTCATTTCGTTATTTCTCGACTCGGGAGTATACTCTTAAAACTGGGTGATTACACCTTCAGAAAAAAGAAATACGTCCACGCGAGCGGCAAAGAAAGATGGGTCTGTTCCACCCACTTCACCAGAGGCTGCAGGGCAGTTCTGTATAAGGAAGACCAGAAAATTGTTAGCGTTAGATACGACCATAATCACTTTCCGAGTAAGCGAGGGTTTACTTAGCGAATTTCGTTCCTTTTTCAAGGGAGTTGTTACGTAATTTTTGTAAGTTTGTTACAATTGATTATGCATATGCAAATTTGCAAGTTTGTTTCTATTTTAAATTTGATTTCCTATGTTTTTGTCGTTTTTATTCAGTTTCGAATTTTGCCTCGCTTAGAATATCCATTCTACCCGTAGGTGTCGTAAGAGGTGACAAAGGGTAATTCTGCTGGGGTGGCAAGTTCTTTTCAACATAATAAAGTGACATCAATCTTATTAACTTTAATCAGCGAAAATGTCACTGTAAAATAATCAATTAATCAAGTAATGGCACTATGGACTAAATTAAGTTAATTTAATGATAAATCTTAAGGTTTTATCTGTATTTTTTGGTAATATAGTATTTCTTTTGCAGGTATTGTATGCCGTGTAGGTGGTGAGTTTTTTAATGACCGGATATAAAGGCATCTACGTATGTCAATTAGTAAACAATGATATTCATATCGTAATACGTACTTTTATTGAAAAAATTACAGATTACTGAAGTAACAGAAGAGTTAATATTTGAACGTGCTATTAATGTGGACATTATATTAAAGTGATTCATTTGTTTAGTTTAATTCTTCAATTTATCTACAACTTTGATATGTAAAATACCCACCACGCTACGGGCCGCTTGAGTAGGTCTGTCGTTGCCCATACTGAGCATCATTAAATTCGACGGTTTGCTCGGCTGTGGGACCCTAGCTTGAGTCATTTTATACTATTTAAATGTTAAGAGTCAGCCATTTAATTAGCACGAAATTTATAGCAACATTTAATTTTAGGCGAAAAAGCAGTTTACATTACATCAATTAAAGGCAAACCACTATTGCTTCACCGAGGGTACAAGTATTATATGAAGAAAGGTACAGGAACAAAGGATCCGCTACGAAAGCGGTGGGTCTGTTCAACACACGGACGGAAGGGCTGCAGGGCGTCTATATCTACGTATATGGATATCATTGATAGGCTGAAAGCGTTGCATAATCATAAACCGTCTGTGAACAGTGTGTGAGGGGTCTGATGTATTTACCCTACTCGTCTCATAATTTCCCATTATTAATCCACTCCTTATCCCCTCCCCCCTTTCCTTCAAGCCGGCAAGGCATCCGTGACACTTCGATGTTGTAGACGTTCATGGGCTGCTATCAGTCACCTAACATCGGGTGAACCGCATGCACCGCTACCTGCTATAGCAATCCTACGAATTTATAGTTTTTTTTTTTCATAAAATACCTACGTAAGAAAATGAAATTCTCAAAATTACTGTATTATTACAAGTTTTGTTAAATTAATTTTAGTCTTTTTAATTTATGTTACCTGTACGCTTATATAATATTTTTTATTTTGTATTGTTACCAAGAAACAAAACTAAACTGCAACAGTATTGTTACTGATTACTGACTTGAATTCCTGGTATTTTTTTGACGTTTAATAATAAAAAAGTCCATTTTAATCGACAACACGAAATAATTTCGTATTTATTATTCATTCTGATGAACGTTTAAAAACTAGCTAACGTTGAAACCTTTAAATTTTCCAATTAAAAGATTGTTACTGCATGTAACTTAATAATTAATTGGTGATTTAATTCTAAGTCTGATGTATTATTTGACAGTCGAACAACAATAAACATAATTTTCTAGAAAATCTTCTTTCTTTGCTCTTTAAAATTATGCCATGTGTCCATCAAAGACCGGTAAATCACCTGCGACCTGGTGTTTCAGGTGATCATTGGCGACGGTGATCACTTAACACAAGGTTACCCACTTGCTCCTTTACTTGCTCTGTTATAAGACAAAATTAATCTGTCTAATAAATCCAACATAGGAGATAACGAATCCTTTAGTTGACATTTAACCCTCTATTCTATGAATACAATATTATTTTCAGATATAAACCCAATATTCCTTAAGTCAAGACGAGGTAATGTGTTAATACAGTTTAACGGATACACATACTCCACGCAGACGAAGAAATTTGTGAACGGTCTGGAGAAGAAGCGGTGGCAATGCTCCACTCATGCTGCGAAGGGCTGCAGAGGATCTTTAATGACCCTGGACGACGACATCATCAGAATCAACCCGAAACATAACCATGAAACTGTCATTTGATGTAGCTTGGATTGCAAGAAGCAGTGGCAGTGCCCCACTCTTGCTGCGTAGGGCTGGAGAGGATCCTTGATGACACTGGACGACGACATCATCAGAATCAACCCGAAACATAATCATGAAACTGTCATTTGATGTAGCTTGGATTGCAAGAAGCAGTGGCAGTGCCCCACTCTTGCTGCGTAGGGCTGGAGAGGATCCTTTATGACACTGGACGACGACATCATCAGAATCAACCCGAAACATAATCATGAAACTGTCATTTGATGTAGCTAGGATTACGAGAAGCGATGGCAGTGCTCCACTCATGCTGCGAAGGGCTGCAGAGGATCCTTGATGACCCTGGACAACGCCATCATCAAAATCAACCCGAGAATAGAAAGAAAGAAAGAAAGAATAATAATGACACTGTCATTTGATGTAGATAGGATCATAAGAAGACTCGACTCATTCTGCAAAGGGCTGCAGATGGTCATTGATGACTTTGGATAATATCATCGTCAAAATCAACCCAAGCCATAGTCATGAAACTGTGACTTAATGAGGGGCTGTTACAAATGCAAAATTAGCTGTTCTGCGGTTCCCAAAGCAATATTTTATGTGGTATATATAAGCTTTCCTCGATTAATGATCTATCTAATATAAAAAGGTTTTTTGAAATCGGACCAGTAGTTTTTCAGATTAACGCATTCAATTTTATTCATTTCTTTTCAGTTTTGTATTATTATGACATTTAAAGACCCTTTTCTATTCTAAAATTATAAAGAGGAAAGTTGAGAAGAGTTTGAATTAAATAGGCTCCGAAACTCTTGAACCGATTTGAAAAATTATTTTACCAATGGAATCCTATAATATAGGTCATATAAAATTATGCTACGGGAGAGAAGCCGTGCGGAACGGCTAGTTGATTAAACATATTAAAAGCAGCTTGTCTGATACGTCTTGTTGCAGGGTTTCATGATCTTAAAAATAATAACAAAAATTAGTAACTTGGAAGGTTTGAAATCTCAGTGATTCGAATTCTGTAAGAAAGTTACTTCTTGTTTTTGTATTGTACTCTTCCTTATTGTTTTCTACGAAGCCATACATTTGTTTATATTATAAATAAAATAATTTAATGAAGCATATTTTTCTTAAATCATTGTTTTCGACTTAAAATTTCACCATATATTTTTTTTTGCGGTATTTTGATTCAACAATTTTAACGAATTTATCTGTTACAGATCCTGACTCCCTAGTATACGTAACATCGCAAAGAGGCAAAGAACTAATAGTACTATCGGGGTACAGGTACTCGCTCCATTTCAACATGAACTTAGGGAGTATAAAGAAGAGGAGGTGGCGGTGCTCCACCCACGCATCTAGGGGATGTCGAGGGTCCCTGCTCACTGTGGATGGAAAGCTCCTTAAAATCAACGCTGTTCATAATCATAGTCCAGTGGACAGTAAATTTTTTCATTCCAATTACGCAACTTAATAAAATGCTATAAACGTATGCGCTCTTATTCATAAAAACTTATAGCATTGATAATGTTAGGCGTCTACAGGTTCGCATTGTATGCATCAGATGCATAGGATTTCATTAATCGTTACATTCTTTGTATAGAATGTCCACTGCATTTCATTTTCTATTTTTCTTATGTTCGTTTATTTGTATCGATAAGTGAAATCCGATGCGTCCGATGCGATCCTGTGAATACCTAACATTATAAGTGCTATAACGTCTTATTAGTAAGACCGTAAGTATATAATTAACTAGCTACCCGCCTGCACGTGCTATATCTACACTAATATTATAAAGAGGAAAACTTTGTTTGTTTGGTTGTAATGAATATGCTCAAAAACTACTGGACCGATTTTTAAAAATTATTTCTACGAGTAACATATGCTAACATTATGCTATGGGAGTGAAGCCGCGCGAATCAGCTTTCTATTGAATAACTCTATCTATCTATAAAAAAACAGCATCAAAATCTGTTAGGTACTTTTAAAGATCTAGGATATAGGAACAGACAGCGGGAAGCGACTTTGTTTTATAATAGTGATGATAGTGACCAAATTCAACATTGTATTATTTTAAATGCCTCTAGTTTTGATCATAAGTTACTCATGTTAAAAATAAATACTTACTCCTAATTTGTATACCATTTATTATTTCGTATTTGATAAGCCAATGGTTTTAGTTAAGCTAATATTATGTTCAATTATGTTCTTTTTAAACCTGTTATTTTTTTTTAAATATTTCATATTGTAAGGGAGTTTTATTCATATTTAATTGAAGTACAATTCATGTTCATATTTTATACTGGTGATATTGTATGTAAGTTCAAAATGCGTGTTTACAATAAAATGTTTTTCATTAAATTATGTGTTGGTTGATGAATTAGATTACGAAATCCTATGACTATTTTATTATTTTCTTTCTTTATAGTTATTAATGCAGTTTCCCTTCTATTCCATTTTACATTAAAAATATCTGCTCTTTATATTTTTAAGACAATGTTGTCGTATAATTCTCTTTCAAATTTCTCGTTTCCGTCTTGTTGTAACGACTTTGTCTCCTACCAAATATCTGTTCTTTGTACCGAATCTATATTTCGTGTAAACGTAAACATGTTTATTTCACAGGCTGCCAAGTAGAATCCGTAAGATCCCTCAAAGGAAATGATACATAAGGTTCCGTACCAGCCTCTTAATATTTCTGTTTTTTTATTTTAGTATTTGTTGTTATAGCGACAGCGGAATTAAATAATTTCTGAAAATTTCAGCTTTCTAGTTATGTATTGAATTAAAGACTTTTTGACACTATTTCCACTATTTATTTTAAAATTTTATTTAATTAGAACCGGTTTCGAAAATTCACAAAACCGGTTGTGTTTAAATAAAGTTTTAAAATAAATAGTAAAAATAGAGTAAAAAAATCTTTAATTCAATACTTAAATGCATTTCCACCAAGCAGTCACAATACAATCAATTATATTCTAGTTTTATTTATAGTGCCCTATACCGAATCTATATTCCGTGTAAACATTTTTCTTTCACAGGCTGTCAAGTGGAATTCGTAAGGTCCCTCAGAGGGAACGAGCTCCTCAAGCTGTCTGCGTTTACGTACTCCTTGAAGACCACGTGGGATATGGGGGGGTGTTACAAGAGGCGGTGGCAATGCTCCACCCACACCGCCAAGGGCTGCAGGGCGTCTGTGATGACCATTGATGACAGGATTGTGAAGATTAGCAATGCTCATAACCATGAACCTAGTTTGAAGAAAACGTGGATGTAACGTTCGGAACTTGACAAATTACAACGCAAAATAATAAATTAATAACCAGCCAAGTGCTAGTCGGAATCGAGAATGTAGGGTTCTGGACCAGACACCGACAATGTAAATAAATTATTTCTGAAAATTTCAGATTTCTAGTTTTATAAGATACAGTCTGGTGACAGACAAACAGACAGCGGAGGTTTAGCAATAGGGCCCGGTTTTTATTCTCTATTTTTACAGCTTTTCTTGTGTCACTTAAATTTACCTCTTTTGTGTGTTTTAATAAATACAATGAGTGTCACTATACATTTCTTTTATATTTTTAACATATTATATTTATGTATTACAATGGATATCTATTATTTATAAAACCTGAGCTGTGCTAATCTTAAATAATTCATTCAATTCATTCATAATTTAAATTTTATTAAGGATAATAATGTAAGCTATATATTTTAAAATAATTATGTTGTTATTAATATGAATTTGCACTGTGTTTCAAATGGTGAGAGTGGTAAGATGGTCATTCCTTTCCCATCCAGTTGTACTCCTCCCAATTTCAATATAATGCAATTTAAACACAAATTAAAAAAAAACATCAAAACAAGATATAATTTTATTTGCATGACTATAGGTGAATTATGGCTGATATTATTAATTTGCAAAATCATGTAAACTACACATATTCGTAATAAATATGATTGGATTTTAACATATCTTCATTACATTACATTACATTAACGGTTACAGGTTCCGTCCCAGTGTATTCAATGACCCGTAGAGGGGATGAGGTTATGAAATTATATGGATTTAACTACACTTTAAAGAGATATACTTCGGAT
Organism: Phoebis sennae; assembly: GCA_001586405.1. Lineage (NCBI taxonomy): Eukaryota > Metazoa > Arthropoda > Insecta > Lepidoptera > Pieridae > Phoebis > Phoebis sennae. The sequence continues at coordinate 39,231 of LQNK01000366.1, read as the reverse complement.
AAGGCAGGTAACTTCGAGAGGCAGTGGAACTGTTCAAGAGGCAGAGGCTGTATAGCAAAGCTGATTACCGTGAACGGTAAGGTTATGGGGCAGAGTAATAGACATAACCATGGTCCTAGTGGGAAAATAGGGATGTAGGGGTATGAAGGATACATGTATACGCACTGTATTGATCTTAATAAACGTTTGTACCAAATCAATCGTTTTATTTAATAAAATGACTAATTTAAAATGAGTTTTTATTACCTACACATAAGCTTTTAATAAACTGCATGATGATTATTGATTTGACGATATGTTTTGGAAGTTAAATTAATAATATCATAGTCCAAAATTGCAACAAAATTAAATTATTTTTTTTCTTTCAGAAATCCCCTTCATGGTGTATTCGAAACGTGGGAACCCACTCCTCGTGCTCATGGGCTACAGATATTCGCTGAAGGTGACCAAGCACTGTCAAAGCACGGTGATGAGGAGGTGGCAGTGCTCCACGCACACCAACCGCGGTTGCCTAGCAACCATCATCACGCACGACCAGAATATCGTCAAGATGAAGAATCAACACAACCATGAGAGGAGCACTAATAAACGCATGAACCGTGGTTTGCCGGTGTATTTGGATTCGCTGAATTAATATTTCTAATAGAGTAGATACTTTTAAAATTTATTGTATAAACCAGAGGTTCTCAAACGTCGCGTTCATTTCGTCGCGACGTCCTGGTGCATCGCAGGAAGTAAAGGGGGGCGTCGCGAGGATTTCATTGCTTTACCTCCCCCCATTGACGTCTCCCGATTATCTGTCGTCTTAATCCTGTTTGAAATTCAAACTCACTCCCAACTGACACTAGGGCGTCTAAACTAAACACGTTAGTGCGTTGCGAGTTGAAAATCTTTCAGAACATCTGGTATAAACGGTTGCCACAGCAACGGTTACTATGGTAACGTGGGATAACTATGCCGAATTAGCTGTCGATTTAAGACCATTTAATTTGGAGTGGGAACATTGAAACAAAAATTACTATGAAAAACCCATTAAAATAATAGTTTTGTAAAATTTTCTAGAAAAGTAATGTACTCTACTGATTTTACGTTTGTAAACATAAAACGTATGAAATTTTATTATATAAGATTCTTGTCTCGATTTTGCTGTTATCCCTTTGTACTGTTAAGTACATACAAGTATTACAAAGCGACAGTAAGTTGCTACTTAAATAATCTGGTGACATAAGAGCCAGTACTTATGATATGATTTAGCCAAAATTTCTTCCAATTTTAAAATAAAATAAGAATGTCCTTAGTGTTAGAAATAAGTGATATTTCGTTATGTATTATCTGTGTTTTATCTGTGGTTGTATATCTACATGTTTGACATTTCGTTTTTTGGTCATAGACACTAAAATATCTTATTTGCACCTTTTTATATTGTAATAACACAGATTAGAGAATAAAAGGCAGATGGAGGGTGCCGAAGACTCGAGTGACTCTAACTACTCGTAGGTAGAACAGACGTTTTATGAAAATTTACGAAGCTCTTGCTGACTGACATATTACGTCAAATAACCAACCAAACGAACGTTTTTGTATTTTCTTTTTGTCACTCGTGACTTCGGCGCACTCTATCTACCTTTTATTCTCTATTTGTAATCAATAACGAAGACGAACCAGATTAACACAATTTCTAAAGATTTCAATAGACTTGTACATGAGAAAGTTTTTCTTCCAATGCCTAAATACTGAAACGATAGTCAACAACATAAGAAGCTATTAAATGTTATGTCATCACTCATCACTATATGGGATGCTTTCTACGGACTTTCACGCTGGTTGGGAACCCCTGATAAGGAAAGATAATGATATTGAAGCATCATTCAAAGTAAAACAACTAATTTTAACTATTTATTTAAAATCTTAATGAGTATTTGGTCGGAAATAAGTAAATAAAAACGATTTGTATGTTTCAAGTTTGAGTATAAAATGCAATTCGTATACTGCCATAAAACGAAGTTTTAATCATGTTACAAACAAATGCTTTGATCAGCAAAGTTACTGTAAATATGTTTAAGAAAATTAAATAAGTCATATAACTAGGTGCTTTTTCTATTTGGTTCTCTATGCTTTATAAATTAAGGCCGATAATTTAGCTAAGTTATTATTAAATTATAAATACTCATTTATTATTATTCCTGTATGTAATATATACAGAACCCTGTGGCATTGTATAATGGAAATAGAATATGTAACCGTATTAGGGTACCGTAAAGGTAACAACGGGACAATATTACTAAAGCTCCATCGTTTGCCTGTCTGTATCTCATAAACCGTGATAGCTACAAAGCTGAAAATTTCACAATTGATGTGTTTTCGATGTCGCTATAACAACAAAAACTAAAAATAAATAATATACAAATTAAGTGTAAGAGAGGTCTACAACAGAATCCTTCGTGCGCGAGTCCGGCTTACACTTGACCGGTTTTTTTTAAACTTCTTAACACCACTATATTTGAAATTGTATATGCATATATTTATTTCAATTGCCTACCTTTTCCATTCCGAACTTCAATGGTTTTTTTTTAACCGGACCCATAATAAAAATAATTGGCAACCCCTGACTTAGACTATGTAATTACGGCATAATAACTTCTAGAATAAGATTTATACAGCAGCTTTTATTCAAAGGTCTCATGATAGGAATCTCTGTTAGATTTCAGTGTAACTATAATTAATCTATATCGTTATACGAATCCTCTGAAATATATGTCCTACGTTTTAAAACTTATTTTATATTTATTTTACGATTATTTTATATTAATTGGTATT
>LQNK01000366.1:20441-34368 GCA_001586405.1 Phoebis sennae | reverse complement strand
AGTAACGCACGTGCGTAGAACATACGTTTTTAAGACAAATTATGATGCTGACATATTACGTCAAACTAGGCAAACGTTTTTGTATTTGCTTTTTAATTTTGTATTTGCTTTTCGGCGTCACTCGAGTCTTCGGCGCACTCTGTTTGCCTTTTTATCTCTAATCTGTGTGGGACAGATTTAAGACCAGAATACGTTAAGAAATTTTTGTAATCAATAACGAAGGCGAACCGGATTGGTACAAGATTTCAGTAGACTTGCATATAGGAAAGGTTTTCTTCTAATGTCCAAATACTGAAAGGATACTCTATCACAGGTTTTGCCATCAAAATATAAAGCAGGGGTTCCCAACCTTTTTGTGACCGCGGACGGCTGGAAAATGTTAACAAATTTTGATTTTTAGCTTTTCATATAGTATTTTTAAAATAAAAAATACTGTTGAAAAAATTATTTTGATACGTCAATTAGTTTTTGATTTATAAGCAAAACAAGTTGAAACCGCCCGACGCGGCGATTGTGGCGGTGTGACGTCATAAAACAGACAGCTCATGCGCTCGCTATAGCGCTCCCTTACTTTCTCACGTTTTTCTAGAAATTATACCGGAATTCTTTTAAAAATGTCCAATTAAATACTTGAGAATTATATTTTGTGTTGAAACGTACAAATACAACTACCAATTTACCAGAAAAGTTGTTTATTTTTGGTTCCAAATTACTTTAAAATGTGAAAGAAATGGGTAAAACCTATAGACGTTACATCTACATATTCGGAAATGAAAGTGCCGTGACCATATTAAATTAAAATTAATAATAATTTGTTTTCATCTTAAAGTGAAACTTTTAAAAGAGTGAGTGCGTTTATTGAAAAATCAAAAAAACTTTAAAAAATAAATTAATTGTAAAGCGTTCAAAAGGTCGGTGTAAAACATGTATATACGCGATTAATTCGGATAAAAATAGTTATAAATGATAACTATTCTCTACTTACATTTAATATGATCACCATATTTAGGTGATCCTTACGATAATAAACTATGCTTTTATTATTTTTCCATTCAAATGCTGCTATTTGCATGGGAAAATAATTGCATACTGCATTTTTGAACGGAAGTGCAAATTATATTAATAGGTGCCTGTTAGCACCGTTAGCAACAGGAAGAAATTATTTATTTTTATATTTATTGATACTTTAAAACCATAGCCACGCACAATATTTTATATAGTTATATAATATCATTGGTCAAGCATATAAAAACAGTTTATAAAGTGAAGGAGGGATGGACTGTGACTTGTGAGACTTTATATTGGTTTATTTTATTATATGCCTTATTTATATTATAGTCACATTTAAATTTGCAAAAAAAAATAAATAAATCACTGTCGCGAAGGCAAACGACCTGCAAAAGTCTGCAAAAGACCTTATCCTAACATAATTTTAACGGGATTTGTTTTCGAATAGATGTATTTTTCGTTTTCATAGCTTTAATTCTTTTCTTTCGCGATTTGACGTTCTTTATACATTTTGGCACATCACTTGTTAATCTAGTACATATTTGATTTGGATATTTTTAAATTCGTCGCATTTTACCTGCATTAAATTCAATATTTCCGGATAGATAATGGACAACCATTAATCCATTTTATTTAGGTTTTCCGTTTAATTTATTAATTGAATATGATATTTTCAATTTTTAATTATCATTTAATTATTATCTTTGAAAATTCGGGATAAAACACAACAAAATATGTAATGCACAGTCTAATACACGTACTATAGTTGCTGCGAAGTAGCGCGGCCCGCGCGGCGTCTGTCTTGTGACGTCACAAGCGGTCACGTGACTTTAGCGGAACTCGAAATTTTTCTAAAGTTTAAAAGCCTATAAAATGAAAACTACTTGGTATTTTTGACTGCAACAAAAAGCAGTGTATTTGTATAGGTACAAGCTATACTATAGCAAACTTTCAAGTTATTTTGCATACCTAGTAACATTCTCAATTATATAGTTGGCCGGGACCACGCAGTGCGCCTTCGCTTCAAGCGTGGGTGTTGTGTGTTGGGAGTGGGGATGAAATGTAACCTTTCGCGTACCACTTTCTGCTTTATACGAACCATCGGTTGGGAACCACAGACATAAAGAGATATAATGATATTTAAGCATCACTAGTGAAGCATTTATTGCGTATTTGGACGGAAATGAGTAAATAAAAACGATTCGTAGGTTTCAACTTTGAGTATAAAATCTGATACTGTCAAAGAACGAAGTTTCAATCATGTTGCATACAAATGCTTTGATCAGGCAATCAACTGTAAATATATTGAGGAAACTTATAAGTCATATAACTAGGTGCTTGCTCTATTTGGTTTTCTATCTTTATAAATTAAGGCCAATAATTTAGCTAAGTTATTCTTAAATTATAAATACTCATTATTATTGCTGTATGTAAAATATATATAAGGTGTTACACATTTCATTTGTTTTCAGGACATTCAGAACATGTACCTAAACACGTAAGAAATAATGAAAAGGGTAGGTCTTGTTAATTTTGTATGACTTATTTATAAAACGTAATTTTGCCGTCACCACCACAGTATCTTTTATCCCGTTCTTGATCTCAATTTCCAATGATTTACGTCCTTTGCTTTCAACGTTTCTTAATCGTTCAATCCGCGTTGCCGGCCAGCTGATACGTCACGTAAACATGAAGTTCAATAAATAAATCATATTAAATTAACAAAGCTTCGCAGCCCCTTTTCATTATTTTTTACGTGTTTAGGAACATGTTCTCAATGTCCTGTAAACGAATGAAGCGTTAGCTATGTAACATCTTATATAACCTGTGACATAGTATAATGTAAATAGAATATGTAACCGTATTAGGGTACCGTAAAGGTAACAACGGGACAATATTACTAAAGCTCCATCTTTTGCCTGTCTGTATCTCATCAACCGTGATAGCTACAAAGCTGAAATTTTCACAATTGATGTGTTTTCGTTGTCGCTATAACAACAAATACTAAAAATAAAAAAAATATACAAAATAAGGGTAAGAGAGGCCTACAACAGAATCCTTCGTGCGCGAGTTCGACTCACACTTGACCGTTTTTTTTAAACTTTTAACACCACTATATTTGAAATTGTATATGCATATATTTATTTAAATTGCCTACCTTTTCCATTCCGAACTTCAATGGTTATTTTTTTAAACGGACCCATAATAAAAATAATATAATTACGGCATAATAACTTCTAGTGATTAGTCGGCTAAGTATAAATATTCCTTTTACAATAAGATTTATACAGCAGCTTTTATTCAAAGGTCTCATGATAGGAATCTCTGTTAGATTTCGGTGTAACTATAATTAATCTATATCGTTATACGAATCCTCTGAAAAATATGTCCTACGTTTTAAAACTTATTTTGAATTTATTTTATGATTATTTTAAACGATTATTGGTATTGTTTGTCCACAAAAAGGAGATATAGGCATTTAGCGGCATGTGGGTTTTTAATGTACTAAATTGTATAAATTTGCTGTAAGAGATGTTTGAAATGCTGATTGAAAAGAGAAAACGCAAGTTTTATTTAAAACGTATCTAAATGTGCTTTTATATTTTTATGTTAAATTATTGGTGTCTGAGGTTGTTCGTACAGTCCACGGCAAAGGAAAAAACTGCTCGAATATTATGAAGTTATCTTGGTGATATCATATCGCATATTCGGTGATGGCATATACATGATTTATGAGACAATTCTTGCATATATTTTTGTTCTTTTTCTCAATGTTTATATGTGAAGGGAAATCCTAGAATATATAAAGTCCAGAATACAAACTCCATAGAAAGCGCGATCGAGCAACGTACAAATATGTTCATCATTCACAAATACGATATAGGGTCACGTCTCGGGAACCGTTTGTTTTTTTTTTATAAAATTTTAACACTAGCGGCTAAAAAGCTGATGCTTTTGTATTTTGCGATTTGAGGATGAAGTCCAGTTTATTTTCAAAACTTTTCAATGTGGGTGTCGTTATTACACTCTCAGGTAGACCATTTCACTTAGACGGTTTGATAAAAAGTGCCTCATGGGGTTGCCGTTACTTGGTACTCTCCACAATTTTAATGAATGCCCTCCTACATTTTTGTTTTCATTAAGAGTGTACCGACTATCAAACCCTTGCACATTGTAGTTTACACTGAGTACTGTTTCACAATTCAGTTATTTCACTGTCAGCTGTTACAGAGATCAAGCTGTATTTTAGGGACTATAAGTACATTGTGACATTTAGGAACTTAAGAATGTATAGTGACAATTAGTAAGATCTAATCATGTACTCATTTTATTAAGAATATTGTATTGTGTAATATTTATGTCGTGTGTTTATAAATAATTGGACGTATAACTAGCTGAATACTCTAAGATTTACTATTTAACTACGTTTATATTTAATAAAAAACTTAAAGGAAATATCTATTTTATTTACTCAAAGTGACAGGTTTATAATTTGAATGTAAATAATAATGGAATGTATGTTTTCAGGTGAAATTATAACCAAAGCGAATGGGAGGAAAGTACTTATTATTGGCCAGAATTCCTTTCACGTTCATAGAACGGTGACCGTTGGTGGGATAAAGAAGACCCGATGGGCTTGTCGATACGCAAGAAAAGGATGCAAAGCATATCTGTATTCTATAAAAGGAAAACTGTTGCCATTTTTTGAATCAGGACATAACCATGGTTAATTTATTTACTATTAATAAAACGGATTGCTAAGCGATATCTGTTAAGTTAAGAGAGATTACAGGTTATATTGGAGAATTCCTCCAAGAAAAAGAATTATATTAGAAGAAGCTTAGATCTAAATAAGCCGCTTCGGGCACCGTGCGACCAGGAAACGGTATAAGAAGAGAATGTTGTTGAAATATTGTAATTTTAACTAATATTAAATTCGAAAGTAAATGTCTGTATGTCTGTCTCTTTTTTACGCCTACTCTGCTGGACCGATTGGAATGAAATTTCGTACAGAGATTGTTTGAAACTTGAGAGAGGACATACGGGAACGGGAGATATACGCAGGTGAACCCGCAGAGCACAGCTTGTTTGAAAAAAATTTGAAACTTATGAAAAAAATAAACATGCGGGAAAAAGGAGGGTAAATCTAAATTACTATGACCTTTTCCAAATAATTTCGAGAAAGTATTGTTTATAAAACTCTTTGAATCTGTTTATAAGTATTTTTATATTGTATGTGAATGGCTGTCGAATAAATATAATACATACGATCTTGTTACTAGCCAACCATGGTTGTCTAAAGATATTAAAATTCTTATTCTGTTAAAACGTTGTTTTATTATTGTTCACTACTTTCTTTTTGTTTATGTAATATCCAAGTGATATTTTCATTTTGTAAATGTCTAAATTAAAATTGAAATTCGAAGATTCAAAATGACTATCCTTATAAATACCGTATCGTTAAGTAAAACATATTTGTTGTTTTTCAAAGTAGAACGACTGATATAAATTACTATCATACAGTTATGTGTAACTATTAAGGATAAGTGATATTATTACTTCGCCTCTATATTTTAATTTCGCCTTTTTAAATTCACAAGCATAATCTAAAATATGATTGATGCTAAAATAATTTTCAACGATGTAAGTAGAACAGTCTCAATATCTCCATACAAGCCCTTTTTCTATTCCAAATTTCTCTTATTCAGATAATGTAACATTAAAAATTTAATAATTATATTCGTGTTTCAGCGTCAGCAGAGTTCATTGTATCTCGACGGGGTTTCACCCAAATACAGTACAAAGGTTTCAAATATTCCATTAGAAGGGCAGAAGACGAGAAAAATAACGAAAAGCGTAAGAAATGGTACTGCTCCAGTCATCATTCTAAAGGATGCTCCGCTACTATCATTACTGTAAATAATGTTATCGTGGCCATTCGAGGCACACATACTCATGATAAGAAATTACCGTGTATGTCTTGCCAAACGCGGTAATGTGCCAAAATTTGTACCAAAAACGACCAAATATTTTTGCTAATAAACATGCATAAGAAATGTATGACATTGTTATAGTTTGCTACATGAATCTTGGGTGTTGTAGAGGGTTTTGATTCGCGCGTCGTATTAATGGCCAAGACTTGGGCTGCTAACTATATAAGCAATACAAGAGAAACATTGTCAACATTGTAAAACTAACAAACGGATATATTTTATTAAAGAACTTTAATGAGAAAATGTTAATATTTAGATCAGTGTACTGAGTCCTTAGTTAAACAAATTTTAAACTATAATTAATTGAGCTCTTGAAATAGTTGTTTTGGCTAGTGATTTTTAATCTTAATACATTCCTGTTATATGTACCAACACAAACTTGGACTGAAAGAAAACAAGTAAATTATATTCAGAAAAATTCTTTAGGCGGACAATAAAATTCCAAGTTTGTTCAAAAGGCATCTGTTTATTTATAAGTTTTGTAAGTATTAAGAATTAGTCATATGAAACGTGTACCTTCGGATATATTTGTATTAAGTAACGAAGTGCATAGCACTTATATATTAAGTGAAAAATTTTACTTGTCTTTTTGTGTTTTGAAAACATTTCCTAGTAACTTAGTAACATGAAATATAAGCATATTTTTTTCCAACCACTGGCAGTAAACTACTTTTTTGTATTTAAAAAAAATTCGTAAATCAAGTTTGATTTTAATTATAAAAGGTAAATGCGACATTTCATTTTGTTCTTTGAAAATTAGTGCTTTTAAAACTGTATTTTATTATATTTTCAATAGAAGTGTTTTGTCATGAATCGGTATTTAATTTTTATCCTTTTTAAAAATGTTGTATTATTAAACGATAAAAATCTTGATGTCCAGCGTTACAGGTGTTTTATGTGACTGACAGTGTTCATAGTCTGTAAAAAATTGAATAGAAAACATTTATTCCTAAAAAGTAATACAACAAAATAGATGGTACAAAATAACAGTTATTACTAAAAATAGTATATTACAGGTAAGAACAATATTTATTCCAATTACATTTGTATTACCTCAGGGAACGAAATCTCGTTGAGTCAGTAATCACTGACTCAGCATAAATGTACTGTATCATATAAGGAGAGGAGTGGCTATTTAGGAATACTAGTTGTATTATTGTAGGATTAACAAAATAATATTGGAAGGACATTTCTATAGTAATTGACAAAAGACACGTTGCTCAAACATCATGGAAAATTTTAACAGTGATACCAAGTTATTTGAGGAATTTGACTTAATCTTCTTTATATTACAAAACATGATACAGAAACAAAATTTTCTTTCAGTGGAATACGTGACATCGAAGCGTGGGCACCCGTTAATCCGGTACAAAGAGTACACCTACCACCTAACCAATCGTAACGCGTATCGGTCCAGATGGCGCTGCTCGACGCACAACAGTCAAGGCTGCCGGGCTGCGCTTGTGATGATGTTCGAGAAAATTGTGCGTGTGACATCTGCGCATAGCCATCCACCGACGGTTATGGGCTTCAGAAGCCAAATGGCTAAATAAACACTAATATTGCCATTCTCACATAAGAAAATTGTGCGTGTGATATTTGCGCATAGCCATCCACCGACGGTTATGGGCTTCAGAAGCTAAATGGCTAAATAAACACTAATATTGCCATTCTCACATAAGAAAATTGTGCGTGTGATATTTGCGCATAGCCATCCACCGACGGTTATGGGCTTCAGAAGTCAAATGGCTAAATAAATACTAATATTGCCATTCTCTCATAGAACAGTTGTTTTGCTCATAAATAATGGAGTATTTCAGTGTAAGGGGATTTACAACAGTCAGGGCTGCCGGGCTGCGCTTGTGATGATGTTCGAGAAGATTGTGCGCGTGACATCTGCGCATAGCCATCCACCGACGGTTATGGGCTTCAGAAGCCAAATGGCTAAATAAACACTAAATATTGCTAGTCTCACATAGAACAATTGTTTTGCTCGTAAATAATGGAGTATTTTACACCAGTATTCTAAGAAGTTACCTTAATACTCCTCCACTCAATCACGGCTAAGGTTACGTCAAATAAGAGGTTGAAAAATATTATTCGGTCTTCTAAGATAAAAGTTTGACATAACTGGAATATCCACCAAAGAGGCCGAATAGTGACTGAGGTTGAGTGGAATCGAGGAATGCTCAAGGTTCGTGTTAGAATACGGTTGTTAATGTCAGAAGGATTTTTTTAAATATAACTGGCGCTGATCTACATGATTTAATAAACAGGGCTGTTGTGTTCCACTTGTGATGATGTTCTACAAAACTGTGAGTGTGTCACAGCCATTCACCAACAGTTCTAGGTTTAAAGAACTTTATAAGAAAAAGAAAAAGGTTTTCTAGGTTTTCGAAGCCCACTGGCAAAATATAACTCAAATTAAAACTTCATCATATGTATTACATACATTTTATGCTAATCTTTGTATTATTTTTGGATGTGTACATGAATGCTTATTGTTTTTGTACTCAATCCAAATAAATATATTGTGAAATGTGTATACGGTGTCAATATGAATAAGATTAATAACTAATTCTGCCAAAAATATGCAATATAATTTATTTTTGTTAAATAGTTGTAACAATTTAGAATAAAGGTTAATAAAACGTATTTATATTAATTTGTCAGCTTTAAATATCCCTATCTTTTCTCGGCCATTATATATTTAAGTATCTAAAATGTTATACCGTGCCCTCAGTTATCTTTTTGCATATATATACACAGATTTACTTAAAAACTAGTTGCATTTAATTGTATTTCATATGCTTCGCTCGTGCAACCCAATGAGGAAAATATTTTATATTGTATTATATTTATTCGGCGTAATCGCCATCTTGCCACTATTTGTATTGGGCCGAATATATTCGGTTGGAGTATTTTTATTTTCTCAAATTATTAAAAAGTTCCTAGCGTTCATGTTTGAACTTGTATACGTGACAAAACAATGAAAATATGTTAAATCGATTAATTCGAATTTCCGGTTCGATAAAGTTTAAACCGAATAGTGTTTGGTATTCAGTACTAAAAATAAGGAATGCATCTTGCGCATAGAAAATTTTCTTGTGTTTCTTAAATGCATTGCTCAAATAACAACAAACAACTAACTCTTTAAATATAAATATTCTCTAACCATAAATAACATGTTATTTCTAGTTGAATTTATAAGAGGTCTTCGAGGGAAGCCACTTCTGCGGTACAACAAATACACCTACCACCACACGTCAGGTTCTGGACCGAAATCAAGATGGCGATGCTCCACTCACAACAACCAGGGGTGCAATGCTGCAGTGGTCGTGGTGAATGGACAAATTGTTTACACAGCTAGCGTGCATACACACCCTCCCGGTTCTTCGCTATATTCCAAAACAACGTAGGGTTTTGTAAGAATTTGTGAATTTGATTGCTTAATTTGTCATGACGGTTAATAAAAGTAGTATAAAATATGGCTCTGTTCTATTGAATACCATGTTCACTGGTTTTTCCTTTCTTATACCTTTTACTCTCATCATCAATCTCTTTTCCTATCTTTGCTATATTCAACAAAGCATCCGCCCTAGTTCGACGATCACTTTTACGATACTAAATAGTTTTGAAAATAGCGTATTGTAGATTTTGTGTCATAAGATTGCATTCTAACGGCCGTTTTCAATATTCTATCTATCTTTTGTTTTGTTTACTAAAGTTAGGCAAATCTATCTATTTGCACTTACTTTGATTTCAATACGCTGTCGACGGATAGCCTTTGTTATGACTTTTGAAATCTGAGATTACAATCTATCCATAATCTTTGATACATTATTGAAAACGGCCGTAAGTGATGGCGCATGGCCCAGGCGAAATGTGCGAATTACGGAGCTGATTTCTATCATTTTATCGATCACGTGCGCGCACGGCGCATGAGCAAAAATACATTTGAGAATTATATACAATAGACCTGTAATTGTTTCCATCACGTAATTTCCAGTTGAAATAACAAGAGGACAAAGAGGTAACCCTTTAATACGGTACAAACAGTACACCTACCACAAGCATCTAGGGAGTGGAGCGAGGTGGAGATGGGGGTGTTCCACTCACAACAACCAGGGCTGCAATGCTGCGGTCGTCGTGATGAATGGTCAGATTCTATACACCAGTGGAGAGCACAAACACCCCCCTGCTTCTGCGAATGTGTATAGATAAATTTATCCGCGAAGACGCGCCCCACTATTCTTCGTAATCGTTGACAGTACCTATATGTAAGCAAGCTTCCACTTTTGTGTGAAGTTTTGCACACTTAAATAAATAAATAGACTAATGAGGACAAAATATTTCGATCAAATATGTCAAATTAAAAAATTGGTGGGGCGCGTCGTCGTGGATGGCACTATCTGTATGAGATGTAATTTTTAAAGGTTTTGTGATTACTAATTTGCTAGTCATGTATGATTTTGCTAGTCATGTATTTGTGGGAGAGAAGTAGAGTAGGAATTTTTGGAAATAAATATACAGTATGTTTTGTGTTTTCCTTTTCATTGTGTTTTCTATTGTGTATCTATAGCACATTCATATATCCTATGTTTAGTATGAAATGTTCAAAATTAAAAAAATACTATAGTGAAATAATTTATAATGAAAGTTTCTATGGGTGACGGTAAGCTTAACTTCGATGACTCAAACGCTCTTAAACTTTATTGATATAAACAAAAGATTAGCTTATTTGAATGTCTTTTAACGAAAATATGGACATTGTCTAAGAACGAACTAATTTCAGGCATCGAATATAAGATGATACCAACCCGTTCAGGCAAGTACCTCCTCATGGTCGAAGGGTACACATTCTCGCAGATGAGGAATACCAACAACTACTACTGCTCCAAAAAGGACGCGGGGTGCAAAGCCAGGGTGAAATTAGCAGGAGACAAGACTATATCAAGAGAATCGGCCATTGCCCACACGCATCCACCTCCGCAGTATATTGTGACAGCATCTGGACATTATTATAAGATCAAAAGTTAATTGAGGCTCGTTAAAAATCATGTTTATGTTAATTCCAGGATATTATGTATGACACAATTATAATTTGGTCCATAACATACACATGCATAAAGAAATAGGTGTTATTAAAATAATCTAGTAAAAGCCCTTTTTTATATTTGAAATATATTTTTTTTTTCTGTATAAAGTCATGATGATCTTATACTTATACAAGAAATTCCTATACAATATGATTTTTAAATTCGATAGTAAGACCTAGTCTGTTTACGTGTTGTATTGTAAAAATGACTTTTTTCTTTAATTTTGAGTATAAAAATGTAGCAAATACACGATTGATGATGATGAACGATTTTTTTATGATAAATTTGATGTCAAATGTTTTCTTACTAAATAATCATGTAAGAAATTGATCAAATAGAAATTAGACAGGAACTTTATGTAACAGTAACAAGAAATAAATTACAATAATCGAAGAAATGATGACTCTTAAATGGCCTAAAATGAAATTAGATGTAGAAAAAGTGAAGTTCACTTAGCTTTGTAAAAATGAAATAAAAAAGGTCGGTAATTGGAAAAGTGAGTTTTCAAAATGTTTTTTATTAAATTCCTTTCCACACAAGTATTTTTCACAATAATGTTTCGTTCTCATTTTAAAAGATTAGGATTAGGAAGAGTAGGATTTTAGTCAGATTGAATAAAAGTAATAGATAATTTGTATTTCTTCGTCAAAATTTCCTTATTTTCATGATTAAATGTGAAGAAAGAAGAAATATTAAATCAGTATCTTATGAATATAATGAATTATACAGAAAAGAAATATTATAAATAGACGTTAAGATATAAAACAGTGTACTATATAAATGTAGCCTTTTTGTCAGTATATATGTCGAGATATTGATACTGAGTGTGATTAATTACTTGTACTTGACATTTCCATTGAAAATAATTATTGCGACAGATTTTATATTTATTAAAATTTTTAGGTCCAGTATTCACGACATCTCAGCGAGGTGCTCGAATGATCTCCTTCCAAGGGTACAAGTTCCTACGGCAGTGTGAGTCTGGTCAGAAGACGAGGTGGTGGTGCGGGACCCACAACAACCGAGGCTGCAGGGCGGTCATACATACCATAGGATCCTCGATCATACGGTGTAAGAATGTACATAACCACCCGCCGACGTATGGGAGGTATGCGTTTTGATCAGGGACAAAAGAGGAGTCGCGAGGAACTCAAGAAACGGTTTTTACCGCGCGGGCGACACCGCAGCTTTCGTAGAACACAAATATGCATGTAAGGTCTGTATTATCATCCCATTCCTCTCCACCTTGTTCTATTTTTCTCCCAATTTCCCATCGTTGATCTTCTCCCTATCCCCCTCCTTCAAGCCGGCAAGGCATCTGTGACAGTTTTCTGTTGTGGATGTTCATGGCTGTCAGTTACTTAACATCAGGTGAACCGCATGTTTCGCTTACCCGCTGTTACATAAAAAAAACAATAAGAAATAAAGCAAAAATCACGACGCGGTTTACAATCGCAGTGTGCGAGATTGTATGCGGTTCCCGCCATACGAGCTCTTCAGACGCGGCAGCTTGCTACCGCACGTCTTGCGGTCATCACCCGCTACGTTTGCGGCCGATGAAGCTCATGGTTAAATAACCGAATGGTACTCCGGTCTCCTGAGTTTAGAAATAAAACCGTACGTCCGCCGCTGCATTGGAAACGGCTAAAAACCGCATCGTGAGTTTCTAGTGTAAAAAAGATAGAACAAACAAAAATACGTATAAATCCTCTTGTATGATGCTCTATTCCTGAACTCTACTTAAACTGTCAAAACACGTTCAAGATATCATCTAGGCGGCAATTCTTCTACAGGTCTTCATGTTCTGCGGTGGATATTTAACATTCTTTGCCTGCCCAGGCATAAAATATTGCTATTGTCGAATATTTGTGAGGGAAACATATTTTATTTTTTAGAAAGCTTATTTCAAACGTTTATAATTATTTTCTGAGTGGAGCTATGGTGTTTGTGAATAGCTGGCCTTGTAATTAAGCAATGATATTACTAACTAGAACTAAGTGTATGCACCCTGTGTAGTGGCCTCCTTTTTTGTAGTAAATCTTATGGAATGAGTAGGTCCATGGGCGTTACCCTCATTTTAATTACGCCCATGAGTAGCATTTTGTATGAAAATTCGTAAACTCATGTCTATTAATTTTACATACATACTCTATCAGTTATTTGTGTTCTATTTTAAGGTGAAAAAGGTTTATTAATGGTTGAATCGATCAAATGTTTTAGGTACATAGTGTGATGTTTTATTATATTGTGTGTGTATTAATAAAGCTAGGCGTGCAAAGTTCGGATTCGGTCTAACTATTCGTTAGTTACATAATGTTGTATTAATAGAAAAAAATGTGCTCATATTTTCCCGTCATCCTCAACTGCGTTTCCTTTGTATCTGCTATTTTTTATATTTTTTGACTGCATAAATAAACACCCGCCCTGGTATAAGAATACCGACCGTGAATATGAACGCCTAGCATAAATAGATGTTTATTGACATATGAAGAAATTATGAATATTATACTAGTAAAGTATATACGCTTCCTCGGTTTAAGGTAGCTGAAAGTGGCTTAATATGTGTTGTATGAAATATATAGCAACGATATGAATAAATATATAAAATCATTGTTAATTTTTTATTTCTAAGTAATAATAACGAAAGAAACAATACGCAATAGCTCAAAATTGTGGATAGGGTTTTGGTCGATCGTTAGACAGAAGGCGTCAATTTGCGAGTACAATTATACTGATGTATTTTTACTGAAGCAACGAAGGTATTTGTATTGTATAAGGTAAGGTGTGTATCATGTGGTGAATGTGTTATATAATTCCAAAAATCAT
>LQNK01000366.1:0-20234 GCA_001586405.1 Phoebis sennae | reverse complement strand
TAAATAAATAAATAAAATAAAATAAAATAATTCCAAAAATCATAAAATACTTCTACCAAGTCTTCAAGAATTTATTAACTACTAGCGATCTACCGGATTCCCACATATACATGAAAATGCATGTTATACATTTATAAATCTTCCTCGTGAATCACCCTATGTATAAAGAAAAAGAACATAAAAATCAGAAAGAACGTAGCGTAGTTTTAAAGGTCGAATATACATAGGGACTGACAGAGGAAGGCAACTTTGTTTTATAATATGTAGTAATCATAAATGAATACAATTCTTACAGATACAATTGAAATCGTGTCTCAACCCAACGGACACAAGATGATCTACGCAGGGGACTACAAATTCTACATACAAACGTCTATTGGGCCGTGCACTAGATGGCGCTGTGGGTCTCACTCTTCACGACGGTGCAAAGCCGCCATTAATATGATCGATGATAGGATCATTAAGTTTAATAATGAACATAATCATCCGCCTATACATAAAAGAATATTCTGAATAATTTTGAGTTTAAACTTATTATTGACGACTCGATTGCGATGTGGCAATGGTCTATTGCATTTTATTTATTTTAAGATGCAAAGGAATGTATTATACCAAGCCTTATAGATTTATGTTGAAATACTGAAATGAAACTCAACTTTAACAAGCTTGTAATTATCATGCTGTCACTATTACTCTTTAATTGATAAAGGGAGAAAATGATATTTGATCCTTACTCATATTGGAACCAAATCCTCAATGGATATTGAGTATTTGGTCATTTGGCATTAGAGTGTTGAAAAACTTATCGTTCAACAATATTTCATTCACATACCTAATACATCCTATGATTATTTAAGATACGCCAATGTATTTCATGAAAATATATTAATCTATGTATTTTAATAAATATTTCTTATATAACTCCTGTTTAACTCAATACGAAACGTTCATTATGTCTCCAGTAGTATATATATTTTTTTAATTTTTATTTTTATTTATATTATTTTTCACAGACCCTGTATTCTCATTATCTAAACGTGGAGGGAAAATAATAAAATTAAACGGGCATACGTTTTTCAAACATAAGTCAACTGGTGCCAAAACAAGATGGCGGTGTAATGCTAAATTTGGATGTAAAGCTTGTATTTATACGATAGACAATGAATTCATTAAAATTAATAAAAATCATAATCATGGTCTAGATGACAAGTAAAATATTGATTAATTTTGAACAAAATGTACAAAGAAGATTTCTTAATTGGAGATAAAAAAGTACCATACTAATTATTAAAGTTTAGTTTCTGTTTCAATATATGTCATGGTAACAAATTAAAGTAATTAAAACTATTAATAATAAAGATTTTCTTATTAAGCATGTTTTACTTCACAAAAGACAATCAAAATCGCCAGTGAATTATACTTACATATTTTACTTTGTAATAATATCTTTATTTTTCACAGGACCTGTATATTCTATATCCAAACGTGGAGCAAAAACGATCAATTTAAACGGCCATTCATATTTGACACATCGGTCGTATGGCGGGAAAACAAGATGGCGGTGCACGCACGTTCGCTTCGGATGCAAAGCTTTTATTTACACGCTGGACAATGAAATCGTTAAAACTAATGAAAATCATAATCATGATATATTATAGAGAAATAATGTTTATATTTTTTTAAAGGCAAACATTTTATACCAAAGAAACTGGCTGCCTAAAAATTTTTTGGTCTACACTGCATTAGAAATGCTTACAATAAACTATGCTGTTGTTTCTATTTATTTGTGTGTGAATTTTATTAAATTGCATTAACGTGCGTACAAGTAAAATATTATTTTTTTTTGTAATCAATCATTTATTTAAATGTAAACATGTAAACTTAAACGGGACTTACACACTTTTTTTAATTTTGAAAAATTTGTCATAGTTGAATGATACACATCCTTAAACATGACACTTCACCCATACGTTTCTATTAAACTCTGAATGCTTATTAATCTATAATGTATTATTTCTGTACAGGTCCCGTATTTACGACATCAAAACGAGGGGCGAAAATAATAACTTTGAATGGATGTTCCTTCCTAAAGCACAGATCAGCTGGACTGAAAACCAGGTGGTGGTGTAGATTCGTACGGCTTGGATGCAAGGCGTATATTTACACACTCGAAGATGAAATCATTAAAATAAATGAAAATCATAACCATGAACCTTTTGATGAAATACCGTAGTCTAGTAAAGTTTTTTCTATGAATTTGTGCTTTTTATGTATTTTGTAAGAAGGATGCCAGTCGTTAATGAATGAAAGAATTTTTCTTTTAAATCGGCTTCCAGATTTTGAATTTCTAATAAAACAAATAAGAAATATCACGCATTTTCGACTTAAATGTTTGTCCCAATCTAAGTTATTCATAACACATAATCCCAGTACTCCTTACCAATCACTTAGTGATAAGATACTAAAATACTTATTTTAGTTTTTAATGATATAGCTTCAGAATATATTGCACATAAAGCTTATTAAAAAATGTATAATAGAATGGTTTAATAAACTGAATGTGTTTTTAGAGCGTCCGACGTTTTTCACATCGAAGATCGGTGCGAGAATCATGAGGCTCCGCGGTTACTGGTACACGCGGCATTCGGTTTGCTCCTCCAGGGTGAAGTGGCTCTGTGCTGAGAGTCGACACCGGCAGTGCCACGCCATCGTTGTGACCATCGGTTGTATGACTGTGGGCAAGCATAATAAACACACACACCCCCCAGATGCTACGGCCCACTCCGACCTTCAACTGGTAGATACTCGTTCCTAAAATGTGATTGTATTGTTAAGCGGTGATATTCCTATTAATATACTTTGATTCATTGAACTCGTTTGACTATATTGTTACTTATAGATTCTTTAAATTGTACTGGCTGTAATCTATACGTAATAACGAAACGATTTATGAGACATTAATGTGTAGTTTTATTACCTACATGAAATCTACAAAAGTGCAAACAACACTACAAATTGTGGTGTAAATGATCGATGCTTGATATAAATAAATTTGTAATTTCATGATACATTAATTTTTTGCCCAAAATTACTGATAAATGTAGCTGTTTTTAGATGTACTGACGATGTAGATTACCATCCCTTCTTGTTCAATATCCCCTAAACAACTAATTTCTGGTAAGGTAAGGTTTCCGGTATACCTAAGGAATGGAACTCACTCCTTGCGTCTATTTGTCCAGTGGAATACAATCTGGGTACATTGAAAAAACCCTTGAATCTTCTAAACACACATCACTATCACTTCCATAAGGTGGGTAATATCTCCCTATTGTTTAGAGAGTCAGTACTCACGTAAGTTTTCCTTACAGAAACGCCAATGATAATAAACACCGAACGCGGTACGAAGATGTTGGTGTACAATGGATATAGGTACGGATTGCGGAAAGAAAACGGAACGAGGTGTTACTGGAGGTGTGTCAGGCACAGTAGCAACTGCCGAGGAACCGCTGTCACTGTGGACAATGAATTAGTTACTGTCAAGCAACACAATCATTTGTACTACTGCAGGGGGATTTACAACCAGAACAATGGGAAATTTTACTAGCACCACTTTTTTTATACGTTAGAGTACCTTCTCGAGGTCACAAAATCTCAAATTAACTATTTATAGATATTTATTTTTTTGTATATATGATGTGTTTATGGTTTTGTAATGTTTAAAATAGCTTGAAAAGTTATGCAAATTATGCGCGCAATATTTTTTGTAAGTTAATAAAAAAAAACATTTTTAATCGTTAATGATAGAGAAACAGTAACTTTGTCTAAGACCAAAGACTGATTTAGAAGAAAATAATGACATTTTGCACAAGGATGGTCCATCATAGAGATGAGGCGATGACCTTACTATATATTCTGGGGTATTGCTTTTACTATGAATAATGAATTCGATAATGTCAATACCAATGTACCTATTTTCTATTTTACAAGATTTTGCACCTAGATATGCGGTAACATACACAAAAAATACGGTAGACTTGAGAAGCTTCTCTTTTTACAAAAGGATACACTTAAGTCTCCATCATTGTCATATGTATGGTATTTTTTTTTGACTGCCTCGTTGGTCTAGTGGTTGCATCTTTGACTACAGATCGAGGGGTCCCGGGTTCGATTCCCGGGTGGGGCCAAAAAAAAAATGTTATTAGGATTTTTCTGACAAAGAAATCATAGTAACAGCCCTGAGTTTGGAAGTTGGCGGTGTTGGAACACCCCCGTGCCTCGGAGAGCACGTAAAGCCGTCGGTCCTGCGCCTGATCTCTCTCCGGTCGTGTCGGTCTGCCGTCCCATCGGGCTATGAGAGTAAAAGGAAAAGAGAGCGCACTTGTGTTCGCGCGTACACTTGTGCACTATAATATCTCCTGCGCAGCTGGCTAGTCTCTGTTGAGATTGGCCACCATGGCCGAAATCGGTCTGGGGAGCTATTATTATTATTTTTTTTTAAGAAAAACACTAATTTTACAACCCAACGTTGCTGTACGAAACCGGTCGCAATTAATGTGTTAATTTTTGAAAAGTTGTAATATACAGAAATTTATAGAAAAGGTGTGTTTTTCTTCATACAAAAGTAATGTGCTACTCCATCAAAAATTAATAATACAAAGAATACAATATGTTAATATACTAACGCATTTTAAGAAAATGTAATTAGTAGTAAAATGTAATGTATTATGATGTTATAATTACTAAATTCTTTTCGTATGTAACGATGAAAGAGATGGAGTCCCACAACACAGGGTATCCTATTTTTTTGTATTATATGTAATATTTTTGGATCAATTATTATTTATTATTATTATTATATATAAATAGAATTACTAACTAACTACTTACTTTTAGATGTAACACTAATAGAGACGCCAAAAGGTCATCAAATGTTGGTGGTACGAGGTCACAAGTTCTCATTAAATACCAAATCCGGTGACAGGAGGTCTTGGCGATGTACTAAACAGAGTTACCGAGGATGCAAAGCTTCCATATTGACTGTTGATAATACTATTGTGTTAGAGAAAAATGAACACAACCATCCTCTGGATATCAAACGGGGGAGATACGATATGCATTAAAATTATTATTATATACTAGCTGCGCACCAAGGCTTCGCTCCCGTGGGAATATCGGGATGATATACAGCCTATAGCCTTCCTCGATAAATGGGCTATCTAACACTAAAAGAATTTTTCAAATCGGACCAGTAGTTTCTGAGATTAGCGCGTTCAAACAAACAAACAAACAAACTCTTCAGCTTTATAATATTAGTATAGATTAGCATTAACGAGAATGTAAAGCTTATACATTGACTGTTGGCAATACAAGTGTTAAAGAAAAATGAAAAAGTCGATCCCTCTCCCTCCTTCTTTTGATGTATATAGCCTACGCTGTTACCACAATCCGATAATATCCGTCAAGTCGTTTCGACTGTAGGGCGTGCCAAGATTGAAGAACATATCAACATACAAACTTTCGAAAACATTACCTTCCTTCTGTCTCAGTCGGGTATAAAAATGGATTCAAACATAAATTATATGACTATTTAATGAAACAATATATGTAGAATAGGATGTTAAATAGTAAATGTTAATTTACTTGTATCTGTTCTTTTAATTGATTTTCCGATGATAAATGTAAGATGAATGAAGCACATAAGAGTAACTATCGAGTTTCTTGCCGATTTCTTCGAATCGACTTTCGAACTGGTGGTACGAGTATCTTCAAAAATTTCATAAGTACTCCGTAAAAAGTTTACATGAAAATATTTTCTGTTCTATTATATTTATTTGAAAAAAATACTTTTTTTAAGTACTTTTCTAAAGTTTTGAGGATCACGTTCGAATACTTATTCTTAAATTTGTCATTGATTTTTACTAAAGTTGAAAGGTCAAGGTTAAAGAGGTCAGCATCAAACGCATCGGATTTTACGGGTCGCAATTTAAAAATTCTATGTATAGAATGTTACACAAGTGCGTGTATTGATCACATTTTCTATACAATCAATAAATCGATACGTACGATACCGATATGTGGATACTTAGCATTAATTTCGTAAGACCATATAAAATCAATGTTTTATTCGCATTTCAGATGTGTCATTTGTGACCACTCCCAAAGGGCACTTGATCTTAGTGGTGCGTGGGCACAAGTTTTCTCTAAACAATGAAAGTGGGGACAAAAGAAACTGGCGCTGCTCGAAGCACAGTTACCGTGGGTGTAAAGCGACTGTGCTGACGCTCGGTTATCATGTTGTTCTAGAGAGGAACGAACATTGCCATGCTGCAGATAGAAGGCTACCAAGAAAATAGATTTTATTCATTTAAAAAAACACCTACTCTGCGCTACACACCAGTTACAACTACAGTTCCATGCCAGGATATATAGGAGAGGCATCGTACAAGTTTTCAGTTTGCCTCAAACACCTTCCTAAAAATGGTCCTAGCTCTAGGAATATGTGTAATTCTTGTGTGAAACAATAAAATGTCAAGTTATAAGTACGCATTTTAACCATAGTTAATTATATTGTTCAGTAATGTAATTCTAATTTAACCTGTTCAACGCCGCGTTAAAAAATGTGGCTTACACCCTATTTATCATATCATATAATAATGTTCCAGACTTGATCAGTGTGTTTTATTGCCTTAAAAGCATGCAAGCAGACTTATATTCCATGTCATTTAACACGTTTTCTGAGAGTACCGACTGTTGAGCTGAACAGCTATAGACGAAGAGTTCTTGCGTCAGAGATCTCCTCACTTCTACAGATAGAAGATTAGATTGAAAATAATCATTAATACCATTTATTTTCCTCTATTTCACCAATAACTAAACTGTTTGTCACTGTTTAAGCTGCAATTGATATTACGAACCTAAGTTACAAGATTAATATACACGGTTTTTTTTTTCAGAGGCATCATTTATAGAGACATCTAAAGGGCATGTCATATTAATGGCAAGAGGGCACAAATTCTCACTATACTCAAGAACAGGGGATAAGCGGACTTGGCGCTGTTCGAAGCACAGCTATCGAGGATGCAAGGCCACTGTGGTCACACTTGGAGACCAGATACTATTGGAGAGAAATGAACATTGCCATCCTGAGGATAGTAGACCTTTGAGGATGTGATTTATTATATTGTCATATCCGTGGCAAGAGGGCACAAATTTTCACTACATACAAGAAGGGGACATAAGCGAACTTGGCGTTGTTGAAGCACAGCTATGGAGGATACAAGACGACTGTGGTCACACTTGGAGACCAGATACTATTGGAGAGGAATGGACATTGCCATCCTGAGGATAGTAGACGTTTGAGGATGTGATTTATTATATTGTCATATCCGTGGCCAGAGGGCACAAATTTTCACTACATACAAGAAGGGGACATAAGCGAACTTGGCGTTGTTGAAGCACAGCTATGGAGGATACAAGACGACTGTGGTCAATGCTGGATTTTTCATACTAATAATTGTTTTAACATGCAATGAATTTTTCTAATAATTGTATGTATGTATGTTCTGGTATAAGTCAATGCTCAGGCATTATTTATTTTTATGATTGAAACTGATTTGAGCAACATTTTTGAATGTTTTGCTGTTATTTTTTTTCAATAGATCTATTGTGATGAGAGGTTTTGTAGTATTTTTTTCACCAATTTAGTTTGGACACTCGATTTAAATTACATAATAAATAATTAAGGCAATTTACTATTAAAAATGAAAGCGTTGGTAGACCTTCCACAAGGTGGACAGACAACCTATTAAAACAGGCCGCTGGTGACAGGTCGTATTGAAAATCTTTGGGGGAAGCCTATGTAACAACCAATAGTAAACTCCCTACGGCTGAGACGACGATGACGTCGACTATTACAAACCATAAAATGGAAATACAATCAATTATCCAAATATAACAATTGGTTTTAATTTTGCAGGTACACCAATTTTCTCCACCAACGCCAAAGGCTTCGATGTTCTAACACTAAACGGGTATAAGTTTACACTAACATACCGCAACGGACAGCGGCGTACCTGGAGGTGTAGTCGGCGTCTCACTTGTGACTGCAAAGCCTCGGTGTCCACGTTTGGTCAAAGGATTATGCATGAGAAGTACTCTCATAACCATCACTGTGAATAAACCGTAATGATCATTATTATGCACACGCTTGCTCGAATCCCAAACTATCTTTGTCCAAAATTTTATCCAAATCTATTCCGTGGTTTAGCCATGAAGATTAGGAATAACAGGCAGATAGAGTTAGTTTCGCATTTGCAATTTAAGTAGGACTTAGTGTTTATACAAGTTTATACGTGAGAAGGTACTTTCATAATCATCATTATGGATAAATTCCTGCTAGGTTGGGTGAAATATTCCTATATTATTCAGAATATAATAAAGATCTATTTTGGGTTTATTCGCGAGTACATTAAATCTAACGTGTATTCCTAGATGTAAATAAGTATTAATCGTATGTGCGTAATGTTGTTGTGTTATGTTATTCTGATGATTTTTATTTATGTTATTATTTTGTTAATTTTTGGTGCAATAAATATTTTGTTGTGGTACTGTGGTTGTGTTAAGTTATTGTATTAATTGGCATATACAGTTATTGTTGTTCTTTCACAAAATGAATGTAAATGTTTACTGTAAGAAAGTGTTTGAGCAATAAAAGCGGTTTGAATAGACGGTGAGATCACAAGTGATGGTGGAAGTGAAACAGTGTTACAGGAAATGTAGCACGTCTTACGATGGACCTAAGTGGGCGCCCTGAGCGACGACGTATCGCATAGTGGGAATACGCAACGCATTAAACTAATATTCAAAATTGTGGGGAGTGTGACCAAGTGCACACAGGGACCAGCCGATTGATTTATTCGGCCGATGGGCAAGGCGGGGGGGGATTCAATGGACATTACTTCCTGTAAAATCAGCTTTACAATACGCTCTCATTATCCACCAACGTTGTGCGCTGTCGCAGAACGTGGGATAGAGAAATAATAATTAGGACTCCCGCAGAATTGGGAGGGTTAAGATTTTGTGGTAATTAACTGATATATTTTGTTAAAAATAAATATTTCTCGTCAAATATTACTCAACTTCTTGCTTTTGATTGGGTTCATAATATTTACAAGTAAAATGAATAATTACAAGCATGCTAATCGTCTACATTTACTCACTGCAGGAGTAGTGTTGAGTTCTGCCAAGGGTTGTATCTTATTGTTTGTTTGTTTTTCGTACTATTAAGGGAGAACCTAGTTTGATGTCCAAAATTTGGTGAAATTTATCTTTTAATAATCTATTATTGTTATAGATCCACCGACTTTCACCACAAGTTATAAAGGTAATCTGTTACTGGTATTCGAGGGGCAGAAGTTCGGGATGAACAGACAACGAGGGGACAAGCGGTGGTGGAGGTGCACCAGGCGGTGTTACAGGAAGTGCAATGCGTCTTTAATGACGATAGGAGATGAAATTATATTCGTGAAGAATGAACATAACCATCCTTGAAGTTTTGTTACTTAATTCTTACTTTTAAGAGACAAACACATTTTTATACTTTCAATTCCAATTTAACACTTTTTATGGATGTATGAAACTGGTCGTGTATAAATAAATAATTATTGTAAAACGTTTTATTAGTGGAATTGAAAGTATAAAAATGTGATTGTCTCTAAATAAAAGTAATATTCCCTCAAGTATCAATACAAAGTATAAAGGATACTTAATTTTTAACTGCAAGGTTTGTTTATTGGTTAATTCTAAATTGTATACGGGTTAATAAAAACAGCAATGGAGAATGTTACTAGGTATGCCAAATATGTTGAAAGTTTGTTACAGTATAGCTTGTACCTATACAAATACACTGTTTTTTGTTGCAGTCAAAAATACTTAGTAGTTTTCATTTTATAAGCTTTTAAACTTTCGAATTCTGCTAAAGTCACGTGACCGCTTGTGACGTCACAAAACAGACGCCGCGCGGGCCGCGCTACTTCGCAGCAACTATAATACGTGTAGGAAGCGCTATAGCGAGCGCATGAGCTGTCTGTTTTATGACGTCACACCGCCGCAATCGCCGAGTCGGGCGGTTACGATTTGTTTTGCTTAAAACAATATGAAAAGCTAAAAATCAAAATTTGTTAACATTCTTCATTGAAGAGGTGTGCATGATTTCAACAACGAGTTGATTGAATGAAACTAAAAACAATTTCACTACAGAGGTATTATTTATTTTATTTAAAATAAACATTATTCGAATTTTATAATATGCTATCATTTGAACGGACGGTACGCCTATTATTATCTCGTAGCACGGGTAGATCTAAGTGTTTTTTTATTTATTTGTTCCTAAACCCAGGGTTGCATATAAGAAATCACCGTATACGGTCGCCAGTTGTACAAATTTATATATGTACTTTGTAATATGTATTAGTTCTAATGTTCAGTTCCTACAAAAAATAATCGAGTCGCTTTACTTACGAGTACAATATTGTACTAGGCCTAAGTCTAAAGCGTCTATAATAAACGTGGCGTTTACATAACTACACAAAACTTGCTTCTGATTGGTTGTTCATAACCTATTTATGAAAACTATGAAAACTATTCGTATCTGTTATACTATGAAGTTCCGTCGTTTATAGGAACCAGGCTTAAGCAAGCAGTCAAGTGTTTGTGTTAGTTTGTTTTGCTTTTATTCTAGGAGTATGTAGAATAAAATAAATAGTAATATTCTGTAAATTGTTTTTTATAATCTTTATAATAAATATTCCACAGAACGGCCTATATTCGAGCAGACCGCGAAAGGCCACCTCATCATGATCATGCGCGGTCAGAAGTTCACCCTCAGCCAGCAGAACATGGAGAAACGCACCTGGAGGTGCACCAAGCACCGCTACCGCAAGTGCAAAGCGAAGGTCGTCACCATTGGCTCGGATGTTATATCGGAAACGAATGAGCATTGTCATCCTTAATACTATACTAGGTATGCCCCTAGGTATCACCCCCTGCTGACACTACGGCGTCTAAACATATAACTAAATTCGTTAGTGGGACGCGGATTAAAAAAGGCTGGGAACCCCTGTCCTATACTATAATGCACCAAGCGAGACCAAATGTAAACAAACCCAATGCAGCGTCATTAGGAAAAATAGGTGTAATTTTTTTTAAAAATTCTGTTATAATTTCAATTATTGATAGTTATCCTTAATCCTATACTATAATGCACCAAGTAACGATACCAAATGTAAGCAAACCCAATGCAACGTCATTAGGAGAAACGTTGTATAAGTTCATGAAAATTGTGTTATGATTTTTTTGTATATTGTAGATTTAAATTAAATAACATGAATAATAATGTATTGATATTTGGATAAAAGCTTTCCTGTACATACTCGTATATGAAGATAAATCTGTCGATTCATCTCTCGACTTACATGTATGTAATGTCATGATAATAAAATAGAACAAAAACAAATTAAAATAAGTTTTATTGAAAATATCGGTCACAATGATTCATCACCTATTAGTAATGAGGACGTCATGCCCATAAAGTATTACAACGCCTTGCCTCTTGTCTTGGAGATGAATGAATACTTTCATCCATATTATTTAAATTATAATGTGTGGGTAATGTGACTTATTTAGGCTTGATTTTAAGCTTTCACAAAATATGTATTAACGGTACCGATATAGGTAAGATATGCACAGTAAGACGAAAACATACGAATAACAATGAAAACTGTGTACGCGAGAACAATTATGTAATGTTTTTACACATTTTCCTTAGCTTGAAGTAATGTACCGTTTATTTTCAGATGGATCGTTCATATATCGAACAAAGAAAGGTCGGTTGAACTTAGTTCACCGAGGCTACAAATTCTTCAAGATCAGAGAGTACGGGAACAGGATAAAGTGGAGGTGTTCCAAGCACAGCTGTAGAGGGTGCAAAGTCTCTGCACTGAGCGTGGATAATATGGTGTATGAAAATAATGTACACACACATGAACCTGATATGTTTGTACGGCGTTAATTGGTGCAATATATTTTGTTATTTTATTTTTGTGTTGTTTTGTTTATGGTAGAAGCGAAGGAACGTTATTGAATGGAAAGTTATTTACAGACACTCCCGTTTATAATTCATACCTTTTTAATTCAGGATCAACTAGTTTGGCCTAGACTAAAATAGTTCTTCTTAAGTGCAACAGAATAAACTTTTATGTCCTAGGCTTAACTAGTCCAAATTCCGATAGGATAAACTAGTTTAGCCTAGACTAAACAAGTTTTCCTGACAGAAATACACATTCTCTTTGCCTAATCGTAAGTTACAGAGCTAATATGTCAGGATCTCTACATGCGGGGATTTTCAAGTCGCGCTTAGTTTATTTTTGTTGTTTAAAATTATAAATTTACGTATTGAGTTATTATAACGTTTTACGTACCACCTAGATCACATAGTTTTCTTTTTTTGATCAGGTATGGATGAATCTAACTCAAGTCTCCGAGTAGATCAAAACCGATGTAGGGAAAAGTTTTTGGCAGAAATTTTACAAAGTGAACGTAAAAAGTCGTCTCATTTTAATGTGTTATCATCAGACCAATATTTCAAACTCATTGATCAAGTTGAAGATGCAGAAAAATCTACAAAAAAGACACCATTACAACAAAGAAGATTGAAACGATTTGCTGTGCTAAAAATAAGGGATGTGAAAAGACTGGTTGCACGAAGTGAAGGTAATATAAAATACTATCTTTTATCCAATGAAATTTATGATGCGATTGACGCAGCTCATGTGGCTGTCGGCCACGGTGGCCGTGACAAGATATTAGTGGAGACAAGAAAATATGCCAATATTACGAAAGAAATGATAAGCATCTATTTATCTATGTGTAGTGTTTGTCGTGAAAAGAAAACAAAGAAGAAAAGAGGATTGGTATTTAAACCCATAGGTCCAAGTGGATCTGATTAATTTTTAGACATTATCCTATGGAAATCTGGTATTTATTATACCAAGATCATCTAATAAAATTACGTGCGCTTACGCGCGTTACTGTGTAAGAGAGCGACAGAGATATCCTACCATTTGAATGATATATTTCTTACTATAGGAGCACCTTTTATTCTTCCTCTTTAATACAAAAGGATAAATGATATGATCGAAGATGATTGCAATATGACACTGACAGTAAAGATAACGAGGTACAAATTAGCAATCAAGATTCATCTTGGGAACTTCAGTTTCTTCACGTGAAGATGAAATTCAAAAGGCTAGAAAAAATGCAGCAGAAGGTCTTGCTGAGCAAAAAAATGAAAGCTATTTCTGACAAGTCTCATCTTCATCTCATCTCATCTTCAGTCTAACAGCGGAGATAATGTGACTATACTGATTCCAATAGTCGATAAAGGAAAAGGCGATTTCGGAAACAATATTGCAGTTATTCTTTTAGGTTCTTACAAGTTTGGCACCAAACATGATTTTTTTCATTTTTATTATCGCTGCCTTTGTCATCAGAATTTTATAGATGTAGCAGAAGTAAACCAAGATTCTTAAATATAATTAAGTAACTGTGAGACATTCATTTTGTTAAAACACATTATTATTTGTAATGGTATAGTTGTTTGTATGACCAATCATCCTATAGTTATAGTGATGAATTATTTTCTGATAAAAATTATTAATTAAATTGTTTATTTTTCAATTTATCTATTTATTTTGTCTTATTAGGTATTCTTTAATATTTATACAAGGCCATAATAGTGTGTGGTAAGATTTTATTTCTATCAGGACAGACTAGTTTGGCCTAGACTGAATTAGTTTATCCTGAAATCTATATGGCTTAAACATTAAATAAAAAAATTAAAGGTTATTATTAGTACAACATTTTGTTTGAAAATATATAAATATAATATTTGTATGTCATAGAGAGACAAGTATACATAACGACGCGTGGTTCAACCAAGCACATAGAATTGGACAATTATGTATACAGCCTACATACAACCTCTGGCTTGAAGGGGCGATGGCGATGCTTGAAGCAAAGAAAGGGCTGCAGGGCTGCGCTTATGACGTACGGTGACGAGATTTTAATGTTGAAAAACGTACATAATCATGATCCATAGTTTATCTTATC
Source organism: Phoebis sennae (assembly GCA_001586405.1). Lineage (NCBI taxonomy): Eukaryota > Metazoa > Arthropoda > Insecta > Lepidoptera > Pieridae > Phoebis > Phoebis sennae. Next base: position 6,068 of record LQNK01000366.1, on the reverse strand, counting down.
TATGTTATTGACGGCATGAATCTTGGGCGTTGATCGTACAAACGCAGTAAGGACCTAGTGAAGATAACAATTTCTTCACCCAAGCCCAAGATTCTTGACGCGAACTATAGCTGTCTTATTTATAAATAGGTTGTGTACATTCCGTGATAATACGCCTTATAGTATTTTGTTGGTAATATATAAAATAATTGTATTTATTTTATAAATATTACCGTTTATTAAATGTAAAACTATGACGTGAAACGTCACTAAGTATTATACGTGTACATGTAGATTAAAACATATTGGATAGTTTTTTGTCAAAGCACACTCTTATAGATAAATTCATCGACGCGCCCCACCCTTCTTTTAAAATATTGACATTATATTAATGCAAGCTTCCGCTTGTATAAAATTTGGTAGGTACACACTCATTTTCCATATATGAACACGCACACTAAAATAAATAGACTAATCAGCACAAAGTATTGCGATCATTGTAAAATATTTCCAAATTCAAAAACTGGTGGGGCGCATCGTCGTGTATGGCACTATCTATAGTTCTATACACAATTCCAATTCGGGTCGGAACGAAGAAGTTTCCGTCGAAATTTGTATGAATCTTGTTCCGATTTTCGATACTTACCAATCGGATTCGCATTTGTGAATAACGAGCCTGATGCCATGAACAATAAAAAATGATAAATGTTGAGCAGCAGTTTTTATAACACGTATACATTCCACATAATACAAGCATAACCGTTTGGTTTCGAAACGAATAACAGTCAATGTAAAACGATTAATTCGTTTTTAACAGTCACGTACATTATATGTTGAAGTATTTAAAGTATATTAATCTTATTTGTTGCTATACATGTTGTTGCTTCATAAATAAATTGATGTTAAGAAAATTGTCTTTATTTATTATTATACTAGCTGAGCTCCGCAGTTTCACCCGCGTATACATCCCGTTCCCGTAGGATTTTCGGGATAAAAACTATCCTATGTCATTCCTGGGGTCTCAAAGTATCTCTGTACAAAATTTCATCCAAATCGGTCCTGTAGTTTCGGAGCCTATTCATTACAACCAAACAAACAAAGTTTTCCTCTTTATAATATTAGTATAGATAGACATATTACAAAAGTACGTCAATAGAATTAAAGTTTTTATTAAGTTTTCTTTATTGAATGATGCAATTTGTTTTAAATTATGTACACCTTTAATTTTGCTGCTTGTCACAATTACGAAACTATCGAATATCTTCAATTTTGTCTTTGGTATTAACATAAATTTAAAAATAAATTTGGACTTTAATGACGTTTTGGGATTTTTCACATTTAATTTTGCTACTTGTAGGGCACAATTACGAAACTATAGAATGTCTTCAATTCTTTCTACATTGGTTAACATAAGTTGAATAAATTCGGATTTAACGTTTTGGGATTTTTCAGATAAAGGGGAATTCTATTTCGGTCCAGGGGAAAACGGGGGCATGGTGTTCATGCACCAGGGCTTCAGATTCCATAAGAACTATAAGAACGGCGATAAAATATCCTGGAAGTGCAACAAGTGGAGGTGTAACGCTCGAGTTCTAACTATTGGTACTAAAATAATGGCGGTTAAAAACATTATATATGCAGTGATGTACTAGGAGTTTTGAAGAGTTCTAGGAATATTATAGAGTGCCAGACAAGTTTGATATATTTTTAAGATTTGAAAATTTTTATTCCTTTTTTTATTGCGAAGTTATAAACAAATTATAGATAACTTAATGAGAAAAAGAAAACGGTCCAGCTTATGCTGTCCCAAGATCGTTACCTTTTAAATTTTCCCATAATTTATATTAAATCTTTCATTTTGTTTTTGTTGTTTTTCATCTTTGTCTTCATTTTGAATATTTTCTTTCTTGTTTGCATTAAATTAAAATATGTTTTACAAAATAATACAATTTGTATTTAAAATATATGTATTAGCTTTTGTTTTACATAAAACTCGGAAGTAGAGGCCTACAGTACTAGGTAATGTAAATATTTAACTTCTATTCATATGGAAAGAAGATTTTTTGTGATTTATTTATTTAATATAAGAAAATATTTTATTTATGATAGACGTTAATGTATATTTTGTCTCAATTCCATATATTTTTACAAACTGTTCATTATTCTAGGTACTAAGTTCATTCATTCGTTCAAATGTATTAAAATATGTCCTGATTACAGCTTTTTATAATGTTATTGAAAAATCTAAATATTGTTAATAATTTCTTTAAATAAATGAAATGTGCAATACCATCAAGAAGTCAATACATTAAGTATATGCTATTTACGTTCAATTGTTTTGTAAACAAATATAATTTAAGATAAAAAAAAACTTAAGTGATTTTTTTTCCCTCCAATCAATCATTACATGCTGATTATCGTACATTTTTATTTTTTCGACGACCCGAATGGCGTAGTGGATACGGCAACGGTCTATTGCGCAGGATTGTGTGGGTTCGATTCCAGTAGAAAATTATTACGTGATGAACATTGTAATTTTCTACTGTCTGGGTGTTAATTTATGTAAATTATGAATGTATATGCAAAAAAACTTTGTTTAAGTATGTCTATCAGTTATCTAGTTTCCATAGTACAAGCTTTGCTTGGTTGGGACTTAGGTAGCGTCGTTTTTCCGAGAATAACTCGGCCAATAAAAAATATTTCTTTATTTATTTATTTTAATGAAAGGTACTAACACCAAATTCCTTTGCAGATCTGAAGCCAGTGTTCGCGCAATCTCAAAGAGGGAATAAAGTGATAATGATCGGCCAGTACAGATTCAACCGTGTGACAAAACACGGTAGCAAGTCCCGATGGGTGTGCGTGAAGGCGAAGGCTGGGTGTAGAGCCTCCCTCCATACTGTAGATAATGCGATAATAAGGGTTTGGGGGACGCATAACCCTATGGCTCATATAAGCGCTAACAGATTTTAGGCTAAGAATTACTGGTACTCAACTGATGCTTTGCTTTGAGAATGTTCGTTGGGGAGGTGTTTGAGGCAAGCTAAAAATTTTTAGGATGCCTCTTTTATTATACTCCGACATGGAACTGCAAACCTGGCTGGAGAGTAGCGGGGCTAAATCTAAATAAATACCAAAATTTTAAATATTTTTTTATAGTATTCAGTATCTCGTTGTCTAATTTGAACTTATTGTATTGTTATAATTTCTAAAAATATTGAAAATTTATTTTATTTAAGCTGGAAGTGAAAATGCTCTAATTAGAAATGCTGGAAGTGAAAAAAAATCAACATCATAGTAACCACTTTACCAGATTAACAGGAACAGTATGTAAATTGAGCGATGCTTAAAGATAAGTATCAGTTGAGTATACAGACGCTAGTGTTATAATTAGCAATGATATGAGAACAGTTTCTTGTAGGTTTCAGCTTGTTATATTTTAGTGATTAATACGTGTTAGGCCCGGTTCCTATGAACTACGGAACGTATAACAGATACGAATGGTTTTTATTAATTCGGTTTTAATCAACCAATCGGAACCAAGATTTGGTTATGATAACACCACGTTTTTTATAGATACGCATTTACTTATGCCTAGTAGAATATTTTACTGCCGTAAGTAAAACGACTTTATTTTTATAGGGACCGGACATTAACCTTTAGCTACTGAGGTGGATGAGGGTTTGACGTATCTAAGAGGATAAAATCCCTGTGGTAAGCGTTCACATATCAGTAAAGTACGCATCTTAGTAATTATATGTATAGACTAGCTCAGGGGCTTCCTAACTGTCCCCCTTTAATGCGGCCCGATTATCGGCAGTTTTTAATAATGTATCAAAGATTCAGGATAGTTTGCTATCACAGATTATATGACGTTAGATTGACAAATGTCAAAGCAAAGGCTATCCGTCGACAGCATATTGAAATCATAGTAAGTGCAAATAGATAGATTTGTCTGACTTTAGTAAACAAAACAGGGGATAGATAGAATATTGAAAACAGCCGTTAATTGAAACTAGAACTCAACCTCCGCTGACACTAGGGCGTCTAAATATATAACTACACTCGTAAGTGCGTCGCGCATTGAAAAAATTTGGGAACCCCTGGACTAGCTGATCCGCGCGGCTTTGCTTCCAAAACATAATGTTATAAAATATAATCTAAGTTTCTTGTGAATAATAAAGTTTTCGAATGGTGAAGGAATTTTTAAAATCGGTCCAGTAGTTTTTGGGCCTATTCATTACGACCAAACAAACAAAGTTTTCCATTTTATAATATTAGTGTAGAAAAGCGAGACGTACGATGGGGATCAGTGGACGCACTTGTATTATATCTTTTATCCCTTTATTGTTTGAAACCTGCATAGATAAACTCCCGGTATACAAAGAGTATTACGAACTGTTAATTACGATGCTTAATACGACGATATGTGAATGCTTAGCTTAATGTAATAATAATAAGAAACTATTCTCATCTGTATTGATCTGTTAAAAAAATCTGAAATCTTTGAAATGCGTAACCTCCAAATAAAACATAAGTTTTAGTTATACTAAAATTTATTTAATTTAATATTAACACAATTTACATATAGCATTGATCGGGTTAATCAAGTATGGGTTTTGTATATCTTTTATTTAAGATTTCGAATTTTACATATTTGATTTTTACTTATGGACGCACTAAGAAAAATCTTTTTTATGTTTTTTTTACGATGAAGCCTTTAGAACCTCTATTAGATTATTTAATGATTTTCAATTAAGCATGGTGGCTATTTGAAAAATAACAAGTAATTTAAATGTACTAACACTAATTGATGTACATTATAAGCAAATAGTTAATTTCGTAAATCCAATTAATTACGTAAGTTATTGAAATAGTTTGTTCAAGTACTAAAACTTCAACTTAAGCTCAACTTAAAGGGGATCTTCAGTGTCATGCTGTCTCTATCACCACAAAATAGATAGTTATAAAAGTCAAACTCGTACATGAAAAGTCATCGCTAGCCGATTGACTTTAGGAGGAGGGGGGGGGGGCAAGTTGATCAGACGATGGGCTAGAGCTATTGCCTGTATGCATTACGCACAATTCACGCATACAGATACAAATGTGTGTCCCATATAACACTGTCTATGTGTACGTTGGTCAAGCACCATTTTCATGGAGTTTGACTTGTGTAAGTACCTATCTATTTTGTGCTAGGGACAGAATAATATTTCGTAAAATATAGCTTGCTCTGCGACATATTATGTTAAAGTGACGAAGCGCGGTAAGCGGTGGGCGGTAGAAACAAATGTAAGACAATCTATAAAGTAGGCTCCAGCTACCAACGATGCGAATTGCGGCGTGGTGCGATGTGCGAATTTAACAATTGTACTAGCGAGTATCGAGCCGGCCACAGTTCACCGCGCCGCACAGTGGTTCCAAAATCGAAAAAACGGGACTTTGGGATGAAAGTTGTCCGATCGCGCTAATATTTTTTTTGCTTACTCGTTTAATCATTACGAATAACTTTTTCTTATGGCACTTTTGCTAAAAAGTTCATTTTCATAGCGAAAAAAAATATTGAATTTTTTTTTGTATGGAGAAAAAATTATAATTGTCAATATCTTCAAAACGGTCCAGTAGGACCTCTTGGGAGTTTGAACACTGATAGTTGGCATTGTCCTTGACAATTTTGTTCCTTAGAAATTTTTTGATTTCCATGCCGCTTTTGCGTCCAGAGCGCTTAGAGACTTTTCATTTGAGTATATCGGATGGATACGTCAAGTGTGCTTTATTTTACCTTTGTAAGTACAACATTAGGGATTCTCAGTAATGAAATTGCGCCATTTTTTAATATTGAACTAATTTTAATATTTATTTACATATTAATGTTAATATTTATTTACTAATTTTAATATTTATGTACATCTTCCTTGTCAAATATTTAAACACACGCAAAAATATATTTAATTTTTGATTCACAATATCATCAATTATAGCAATATTCTTGTTCAATCAATATTTAAAAAAATATTTTTGAATAATCAAATAATAAATATATTCTGCGTAACGTTTTGACACGATCACGAATTGAATCACGATCGGTA
>LQNK01002995.1:128393-139086 GCA_001586405.1 Phoebis sennae | reverse complement strand
TTGAGTGCGTTGGCACGATTGGTGTTAGACCGAAGCGGTGATATTCACTGTATAAATTGTCTTTAAATAGTTACTAATTAGATATTATATTTCTCGTATTAAAAAAATATTGTCACGTATAAAGGGCGAAAGTTAACAAATTGTCATCTAAAAAATCGGATTCAGGTCTAGATCTAGACTGATTTATTATTATTTTTCTTAATAAGATTTTTTCTTATTATGGCCTTTTAACTATTGTGTGATTGAATCGAGTGTGATTGAGTGCGCTGGCCGCGCAACAATTTGAGTATTGTGTTAATACCAAAGTTGATTAAAATAAGAACTTAGCACACTTTTATACTATTTAAGAATAAGATAACCATTTAAACGATGGTCAGTTTTATTACACATTTTAAACTACTAAAATAACCAAATAATTTATTATTTATTTAAACATAAAACTTAAATTGCAGTTTATAAAAATTGCGTCAAATACTCATATTGTATTGTATTATGTGTCTATATTGTAACTTATATTTTTAAATGTCATAAGCATATTTTTAAATGTTAAACTGTAATAGCCGTTTTCAATATTCTATCTATCCCTTGTTTTGCTTACTAAAGTCAGGCAAATCTATGTAATTGCACTTACTTTGATTTCAATATGCTGTCGACGGATAGCTTTTGTTATGACTTTTGACAATCTAATGTCATATAATCTATCCATAATCTTTGATACATTATTGTAAACGGTCGTAGGAGATGCATTATTCTCTTATCTCAAATTATGCTGACGTTGCAAAATGTATATGATAAACCACGTGTTAAATACGAATCTGTTTTAATCACTTATTTAAATCATAATCGGTTTCGTAGATAATTATTGAATTTTAATTGTTATTGTGATAAAAAATTAATGATAATGCAAAATGTAATTCCCAATATGTGGTAATCAGTTCGTAAAAACAAATGGATTGTATGTTTTATGATAAATTAACCTTATCCGTTAAAAATAATTAATTAAATTTAATTAAAAAATAACTATATCGTTGTTTGTAAAAAATAAATTTGTTATGTTGTATGTAATGTGTTTTAAGTGTACACTTTCAGGCGCAATCACATTGGTCGTAAAATCGGTCGATTCATGTGTGGGGTGCCTTCCTCATAAGGCATAACGACCAATGAAACTATTCATGGACTATAGCACACGTCACAGAAATCCTCCGCACCCCGAATGTGAGCTCTAACGACTAGTGAAAACGATTATCCCAATGTATGTAATGTATGGCATGCATGACAGAAATCACCCGCACCGTTCATGCGGATCCTAACAACCTATGTAAATTCCCCTTTATTAATGTAATTAATAAGTAAAGTCCTGGGTGGTCTTTCAGGATTGATACAGATTTTATTTACTTCTGTTTCATTGGTCGATCTTTCTTTACGGGCCAATTGGTGATCAGCCGTCTGTACGATTTTATTTTCACATCTCCACTGGGAATCAAACCCAACACCTCTTGGTTTTAACACGCATGTACCATCGAACCTACTTAGTAGTCGTGGTGTGACAATTTTTTTAGATAAATTAAGTAAAGTTGTATGACTGGAATTCTTCTGATGTCGTATTATAAAAAACGCAATTACAATTTTTTTGTTTTGAAAATGTACATACAATTAAGACTTTATATTAATGTAAAGTTAGTCATTACCTTTGATATAATTAATATTAAAGAAAATAGTTCCTACATACTTTTACTGTGTGTACTAGAATATCAAGCAGTCTAGTGGCTACATCGTTGACTACAAATCGAGAGGTCTCGGGTTCGATTCCCGGGTGGGGCTATAAAAACAATGTTATTGAGTTTTTCTAAAGAAGTCTTAATAGCAGCCCTAAGTCTGTTCAGTTGGCGGAGTTGGAACACCCCCGTGCTTCGGAGAGCACATAAAGCCGTCGGTCCTGCGGCTGATCTGTCTCCCTGAGTGTCCACCTGCCCCCTGAGGGTTATGAGAGTGAAGGAACAGAGATTGCACCTGTGTTTGCGCACATACTTGTGCACCATAATATCTCCTGTGTACCTGGCTGATCTCTGTTGAGATTAGCCACCATGACCGCTGTCGGTCGGGGAGGCATTATTATTACACTAATATCACATACAATTAAAAACTATTTCATATTAAATGATCAATGTATACGAATAAATCGGTTTTGTGAATCATCACTGCATAATCGCATTTATCATATAATTACATTGATTTTTTGTTATAAGCCGATTAAATTTGTAAAACATATGAAAGTCATGCCAATAAATTTCATACATATATAATCATTATTCTCATTAAACTGTATATAAATGTGTATTTAAAACGAATTTGTAAATATATTTCTAATAAATATAATAAATTAATGGAAAATATGGGTTTGTTTCATTTCACTACGCCTTTAAACTCTTTCCATTCCTGTTATTTCTATAAAACGTTATTTAAAAAAATATTAGATAAAAGTAAGTTAAAGCTAGCTTTTAATTTCCTTATTCAAGTTTAGCCTTTGAATTTAATCTCCCAGTTAGTTTATTTCTTCAATTAGGCTGATATATATTTTTTTTTCTTACGTTAATTTACATACTGTGGGATGACACACATTTTTATTGTTATTATTTAAATTTATTTATGTAAAGAATTATAAAATCGACAATTAGCGTGTTTAATATTGAACGAAATACTAAACTATAAACTAATACTGTTTTGTACCGTGATTTTGGCAATTGCATATTTTATGTAAGCTAAGAGTAGAGGCAATTACAATTAAAGTAGGTAGAGGAAAATTGAAGAAAGAACAGCCTGAAAACTTCAAAATTCTAAAACAAAATATTAAATACGTACGACACTTAAAAGCAACGGATTTTTAAAAAGACAAGATAAAGGTAGGTTATTTATTAGGTAGACATTACTTGATTTTTATTGAATCGAGGATGATACATTGTGATCAATTTAATTGATCAACACTATCTATTATAATCAAATTGATAATGGCAAAAAAACTATAAATTGTGCAAAACAGTAGACTTTCAGTCGAAGTAGGAGCAAACATGTTATTGAAAACAGGGATTGTTGGTTTAGCACTACTCGTTGGGAGTTGGGGTGAGCATAACTAAACCTAAAATTTTACTTCTATTTATCATCTTCACTGGTTACATATATAAGGTGTTACATAGCTAGCGTTTCATCCGTTTACAGGACATTCAGAACATATTCATATACACATAAAAAATAATGAAAAGGGTCGGCGAGTATATAAAATGATTTATTTATTGAACATTTCGAAACAATTGCTATGTAACACCGTATGTTACAAGTGATATTATGTCACTATATTTAATCAACTGCATGAAATAAACAACAAAAATTTGGATATCCAAATTTCAAACAAATGTTACAAAATAGTCAAACTGCGTACTATAATATGTCGAATTTTACTATTGTTTTAAGGTAGAATTAATACATTGATTGCTTTCTCTTTCAGCCACAGAACATTAAAAGAAGTAGAAAGGCAATGTGGGCGGGGCAGTCGCGCCACAAATTTGAGCATTCGCTCAAATATTGTACCAAGAGAAGCGAAGCTAAACGCAGTTGCTCTCCGCATGCAACAGAGTGCGTTTACGCGTTAAAATATCATTAAAATCGCATTTTATTTGTGAAATGCCGTCTTCTGCAATTATTAGGAGTCAAGTAAATCATAAGGAAGAATATCATTTCACCGGAAAGTCCTTATTATCATAATATTGTACTAAATTTACGAAAAAACATTTTATCATTATGATCTGTTAGCAGTAACGATAATTTTGCGACACCACATTTAAAAATATACAATGCAGGCTATGTGCGCCGTACAGTCTCGGTTGTAGCTGTCCAGCAAGCAATGTATTGCGCTCTATTCCATTATGTAGCCAATATGACGCGATTTGCTTAACGTAGAACGGCACCAACTGCTCAGTGCTGTTTGATTGAAAGCGAATATTATCGATAACTTTATTTTTCAAATAACACTTTATCATCATAAGACTACTGTAACTGTATAAACGTGTGTTAGTAATGTCTTGTATTTATTTTAACACGAGTTTTTTTCTATACATAAAACAGACGCCTAAAAATATTTCAGTATTATTAATTAAGTAATGTATTTTAGTTACTTACAATATTGTTATAAGTTTTATGATTTTTTCAGTTTAATGAGGCATTAAGGTCACAAAAATGTAATTTAAATACAAAAAATGATGATAATAGCAGTACAGACTTATTGTAAATCATTTTGATTTACTAAACACTAAGATTTATTTCTTCTTATTCATAATTAAATTGAAATTTACATAAAAATTGTTTTATTAATATCACAAGATTACTATCGATAAATTCTATCCTTTATCAATCACTAAATGTAAAATAAATTCCTTTTGCACAGCACATTCGCAACTTAAAAAACATTTGTGTGCGTGAGATATCAACCAATCAAAAATCTCTGTTTGAATTTTGCCAGCGTGTGCGTATCGTGTGTTTATTTTCCGTGCGTTTGTGAGGTATTAGAAGAGGGGATGTAGTGGCGACAGCGGTTCCCGTACAAATTTGATGCGATGCCCTTTCTAACTTCTTTTAATGTTCTGTGCTTTCAGCGCTTCCTTCGCAAGAAGATATCTCGATCTTCTTCGACCATACGGAACCCGACTCCCGCATAGTAGGCGGTACGACCGCGGGCCAAGTGCCCTGGATGGTCGCGCAGCATTAGAAGATTCCTGTGCGGAGGATCCATCATCACCAACAGGCATATTCTGACTGCAGCCCATTGTGTTGATTTCGTGTTCAGTGGCGGTAGACTCACCAGGTAATTTTTTTATGCAGACCAGCGGGGAATGCGGTTCACCTGATGTTAAGTTACTCATAGCAGCCCATGAACATCTACAACATGTAAGTGTCGCAGGTGCCTTGCCGGCTCGAAGGAAGGGGAGAGGTTGAGGAGATCATTAATCATGGGAGGTTGGGAGAGGAATAGAACAGTGTGGGAGAGGAATGGGATGGGAGTACAATAAATATTTGACATCTAAATCAATCATACCAAAAACCCAGGGATTTGTGGATTTGTTCGGTATGAACATAAAGTTTTCCACGATACTATTATATACACTAATATTGTAAAAAGGAAAACTTTGTTTGTTTGGCTCTAATGAATTGGCCCAAAAACTACTGGACCGATTTTAAAAAATTATTTCACCATTCGAAAGCTACATTATCCACGAGTAACATAAGCTATATGTATATATAACATTATGCTACGGGAGCGGATCCGCGCGAATCGGCTAGTATCATCATAAAATAGAAGATTTATATTATTTTAACGACACACATAATTATTCATTGACCGTTATATGCATATGCAGATGTATGTTATTCAATTGTAACCACTTTGTTATGTAAAGCATGTTTAGTAAAATATTACGTGATTTTTAGAACCAAGTACCAAATACTCAATCGTCTTTTTTTTCAAACGACCACTCGATGACGATATTTTTTTATTTTAATCGTTTTTTTAATTCGTAGTACCCTTCGTGCAACAGTCGGTACCAATCGCTGGAACAGTGGTGGCACCAGTTACTCCCTAGCAAGGAACATCACCCACCCGCATTACGTGGAGTCTACCATCAAGAACGACATTAGCTTCCTGGTTACCACCGTCAACATCGCATTTAGTAACAACGTGGCCCCTGTGACCTTGACCTTCAGTAATATTGGCTCTGGTGTGCAAACCAGAGTCAACGGATGGGGAAGAACGAGAGTAAGCTTGATTTTTTTATTTTACGTTTTTCATTTTCTAATCTGCTACAAAATTTCAATTGTAGAAGCAAATATATATGTATATGCTTTTATAACAATAAAGATTTTTTATTTTTTGATTTTTTTTTTTGATTTTTGAAATGCTTAGGTATATTAGATAATATTATCTCTGTGCAATAAAAATTGACACACTTGATTACACTTGCAAACTAAACTACTTGTTTCGTAAAATAAGATTTCATATTTACACCATCTGCGATTGGCACCTTCATCTGATGACAATTGACCTGAACGAAGTAATCAATAAAATCCAGCTATCTGATTTTATTGGTTATATAACTGTATTCATCTAATTGCTTGTATACGAAATTCAATTACAATCAGTTAAATAGAAGCGCTGTGATTAACACAAATATCCGAACATATATAACTTATAAGTGTGTAATAGTTTGTATGTGTAGTTGTTTGGATGTCAATCACGCTGCTACTACTGGACTGATTTTGATGAAATTTCGTGCACAGATAGGCCAAAGTCAAAGTAAAAATGAATATATTGAATGTATTTATTAATAGAGAAAATATAATTTATTTAAATTGTATAATTTCCGGCTAAAGTAAATCGGTCTTTAATGTATAATCTAAAATATTTGCATGCGTCTTGGCTGCATAATGATCACCATTGAGAAACGCAAATAAAATGTTTCATTTCATTATAAATTGGAACAATCATCTATAACCATGAATTCTATAGAATAGAATAGAATAGAAAATATTTTTATTCATGTAAACTTTTTACAAAGTACTTATGAATAGTCATTTTTTAAGTTACCACCGGTTCTAATTGTAATACTGTTTCATTCTAGACCGGTGGTTCTCTGTCCAACAACTTGATGGAGCTCAGGGCTACCACCGTCGATGGCAACGCTTGTGTGCGTGAGGTCGCGCGCGTCGCCAGCGACATTCGCATGAAAGCCCCAGATGTCGAGCCGCACCTTGAACTATGCACCTTTAACGCTTTAAACCGTGGCACGTGTAACGTGAGTATACGGAATGAATCTACCCACAGGAACCAGATTTTCAACTACCGTCCCTTTTTAAACATAGTCTGCACATACACTGCTGTATATAGGAATGGGACAACGATAGCGAGGCATAGGCGAGATATATTCTTTATTTAAGTGATGCTTGACTGTTATATTATTTTACTAAAATAAGTCTTTATTTAATTAATACTAATAAACTTAAATAAGTCCTTATTTAATTAATATTAAAGTGCGAAAGTAACTCTGTCTATATGTCTGTCTCTTCTAAAATACTGAACCGATTTGGATAAAATCTTGTACCTACAGAGATTATTTGAAACCTGAGAAAGAAAATAGGATTAATGATTTTGGAAATCCCACGGGAACGAGAGATATAGGTACGACGTTAAGACTGCGGGGCACAACTAATCAAATAAGAAAATATAAGGAAGCTAGAGCACTTCGATTGATTTAAGTTAAAAATGGGAAGTTTTTTTTAATAATGCACCTCAAATAATAATTACTAAAGTATTTTGACAACATTACAGACTGTAATAAATGATAATTTTCGCAGGGTGACTCCGGCAGTGCGCTAGTACGACACGACAACAACCTGCAGATCGGCATCGTGTCGTGGGGCCTGCCGTGCGCCCGCGGAGCTCCCGATATGTTTGTGAGAGTCAGTGCTTACAGGAACTGGATTGAAAATGCCACTCGATAAACATACCAATAAACATATCGTTTAATTTGTTGTTTCATTTCCTTAAATTCAGGAGTAAGTTTTGTTGAAAACAAATTCTGTTAGATCTTTGTCTATTACATTGCCAGTTTTATAGTGATATTTTTATGGATGAAAAGTTATTAGCGTCAACGTATACGTTAGAAAAACAAAACTTTTTGGAACTAGTGTTATCAAGCAAAATTTTTTTTTTTCATTCCAGCGCCTCGTAGAGTCGAGTTTGCAATATTTTTCGCAAGGCACTATTCTTGGGCCATTCTTATATTTTATATTCGGAAATTGAAATTTAGAATTCTGAGTTAATATCAGATATATGCCATTATAAAGATGATGTAATATAATATTTTTAATTTAATATTATAAAGAGGAAATATTTGTTTGTTTGTTTCTTTGTATCTAATAGGCTCCGAAACTATGGCATCGATTTGGATGAAATTTTGTTCAGAGATTCTTTGATTTACATAGGATAGCTTTTAGATAGGATTACAGAGGATAGTTTTTATCCCGAACACATGTGAAACCGAAGACCTCAGCTATTTAATAATAAGTTAATTCGCTTATTATTAAATATCATGGCGTCATATACAGTATCAGAATTAAATTTCAATGTATTTATGTATGTACTGCGATAATATGGGTAATTTTCATTCAATGTCATTTATCAATGATAGATTTTTTATTCGTATTCAGATCCTAATCTAGTATCAATACTTGAAAAATGATTGTTAATCAAGAAGATAATAATTTAATAAACAACTATAAAAGCCATGATTGTTATTTATTTGGTTAAAGTCACAAAATGTTGTTCAAAGCGGGAATTCTAGCCCTCACGTTCCTTGTCGGGAGCTTAGGTAAGTAAGATCTTGAATTTAATAACCAATGTAAACTGTTATTATGAAATAAATACAAAACTCGTATTTGCATAACATTGTAAGAAATATTATCGCGTGAAATTAACGTTCTAACAGAAATTAGTTTTTTAAGCTTTACATATTAAACATACTTAATAATATATTCTATAAGTATATTTATATTTCTTAGAGTATACGGTATAATCAGTTAACTTGTTATTGTTCACCCACCTATCACTGAAATTTTTAAATTAAAATCCCTTTATCAAGTGAAAGAAACTGATATTTAGCGTAAAGACCGCGATTTGCTTCCCTCTAGTTTACGTTTTTTTTTAAAATAACTTTCTTCTATACATAAGTTTGCGTACAATAAGATCCTACTACTATTATAAAGGCGAAAGTTTGTAAGTATGGATGTATGGATGTTTGTTACTCTTTCACGCAAAAATTACTGAACCGATTGTGATGAAACTTGGTATACATATAGATAAGGGTTCAGAATAACATATAGGCTACTTTTAATCCCGGAGTTGCCATTTAATCAGAAGTTACGCGGGTGAAACCGCAGGGTACAGCTAGTATTTCATAATACAAATACGGCTGAATTATATTGTTACCCTAAAGAAGAAAAAACTAGTGCAAAAAATGCATATAAAATCCCCAATTAAATAGTAGTAACTAAACAATAATAAAATAATTGTAACATATGTGCTTTTACAGCAATCCCCGTTCAAGATGACATGTCCATCTTCTTCGACCACACCATCCCGGATTCCCGCATCGTGGGGGGTGTTACAGCAGGCCAGGTGCCCTGGATGGTGGGCTTGAGCTACGGAACCATCCTCAGGAGCTTCCTGTGCGGCGGTTCCATCATCACGAACAGACATATCCTGACTGCTGCTCATTGTGTTGATTATGTCTTCAGTAGGGGTAGCCTAACCAGGTAGGTTCAAATTAATAATAATAGTTTCATTGTTTTCTTTATTAAGTGTAAGTGAAACAAGTTTAATATTTATTTTATCTAGGTTGAAATGCATTTCAAATAAATTTTTACCGTTATTATTAAGAACTGTTGATAATGAGCTCTGATTCCTTACTTTATTTAATACAAAATTACTACTTTTAGCAAAACTCTAATCAAATCAAATCAAATCAAATCAAAATTTATTGTGATTCACAGGTTACATACAAGTTGTTAATTTGAAATATTTGTATCTGTACGTTATTGTTTATTTAGATCAAAATTTAATACTTTTTGGTATATTACTCTACATGTTCTTCTTTTTTTATAATATTTTATTCATAAACTCACGACTTCATCCTTTAGTTCCCTCCGTGCCACAGTTGGCACCAATCGTTGGAACAGTGGTGGCACCAGATACACCCTGGCCCGGAACATCACCCACCCCAACTACGTCTCAGCCACCATCAAGAACGACATCAGCTTCCTCGTCACCAGTTCCAACATCGTGTTCAACAACAATGTAGCTCCTGTGGGGTTGACCTTCAACCATATCGGCACTGGGGTACAAACTAGGGTCAATGGTTGGGGCAGAACTAGAGTAAGTTGACGTTTACTATTATGGATTATTATTACTACAAATTAAAGAAAGACGAATGTATACCACAAATTAAAAACAGCCCCACGATAAAAAAGCGTCATCCCATTTTTTACATATTTAGTTTGACTGACAAATTTTTGTTAGACAAATCATTAGTTCCATAAATTAATATTTTTTTTCTGTAAATGTAACACAACGCCATCTAGTCCTAAACTAAACAAAGCTTGTACTATGGAAACTAAATGACTGATACTTTCACACCTTTTTTTGTAGATACATACATACTATAGATAAATGGACACCCAGACAGTAGAAAATTACAATTGTTTCCTCTTATAGAAAAGGTGAGGGCGAAAAATAAAAGAGGATACTTGGATTTAAAGAAATAATAAGTATATTGATCCAAAATTATATCATCTGGAAGGTATAGATCCGTATCCTATGTAATATGCAGCTGAGTAAAAAGGATCGTACGGTCACACACAGTTTTATAGCAATATGTCTACCATAATCTATGGGTTGTGATGCCAGATTACAGAAGTTTATTACAAAATATTATACAGATTATTTTTTTAAAAATCTTTATAAATTTAATCATATAAATTCAACAATTCTTTTTACTCTAATCGTGTTTACGTCTTTCAGACCGGTGGTTCCCTTTCTTCGACACTAATGGAGCTCCGTGCTTGGGTCACGGACGACCAACACTGCGTCAGCACT
>LQNK01002995.1:100604-119173 GCA_001586405.1 Phoebis sennae | reverse complement strand
GTTTCACCCGTGTATATCTGTTTTCCCCTTTTCCGTGGAAATCAAAATCCTTTCATAGCGGATGACTACGTCATAACATAACACCGATTCGGAAAGTCAATTCTATAGAGAAGATTCCGGCGTGAAACTCGATACATATAATTTGTCAATTCTTTAATTTACCACCAGTTTGGAAAGTAAACGGTAAAGTAAGTTCTACGGGGAAGACCTAGCAAGAAACTCAAGTAGTTAGGTACTCATTTCAACGGCCACTTTAATTACATTGTTATTGTAGTTTATAACTCCATATTATACTGTTCAACTATCTTTAATTAATTTCTAGCAGCGCCCTGTGGCGTTACTCGCACTAGTATTAGTTAGACATACACAAACAGTGATATTTTCGTATGACATAATATTGTTTTTTTTATAAATTTCTAGCTGTATATTACTAGTTATATAATTTTAAAATACACAT
Source organism: Phoebis sennae (assembly GCA_001586405.1). Lineage (NCBI taxonomy): Eukaryota > Metazoa > Arthropoda > Insecta > Lepidoptera > Pieridae > Phoebis > Phoebis sennae. The sequence continues at coordinate 118,716 of LQNK01002995.1, read as the reverse complement.
CCTATAAAATATAGCCTCTCGTGGATAATGTAGCTTTCGAATGGTGAAATAATTTTTAAAATCGGTCCAGTAGTTTTTGAGCCTATTCATTAGTGTAGATTAGCTCAGCCATCATCCTCCAAGATCCTCCTCATTACGGGACACCCTGTATACTTTTTCCCAAAAAAAATATCAATGAATTAACTCAGAATAAGAATATTAAAAATTAAAGTTTCGGCGCTTATACGACGCAAACAAAGAAACAAATCTTTGTAAATTTGTATTATTACTTACATGACACATTCCATGTCCACGCGAGTGCAACGTGCAGATTTCCAGAGCGGGGTCGAAGTCCGGGGTTCGGTTCCCATCGAGCAACGCGAACCACCACAAGCGGATAGAACATTCAATAGAGTGGATGGTGTCAACGCGCAGGATTTGCAGACGGTACGGAGATTCACCGAATAACTGTTGACAAATTGAAAAAAAAATATGCGGTCAAGTCATACATTTATAGTTAATAAATATATATATATATTAAAAAAAAACATATTAATAAATATGACGGAATATAGCGAATTACTTTTTAATTATAAACATTTTTTATAAATAAAATGGCAGAGACAATCTTATTGTATCTCTAAAAAACAACAAAAAATAGCACCTTAGCTGAATTTGGAGTAGCTAGTATGCTGTGAAATATGCCCATATCCGATAAATTAGTCAGTCAAGAGTTAATTCATCATGATTCATGATGTTAGTATCCTATTCACAATAACTCTTTTATTACAAATACTTCAGTGTCAATAAGACAAAGACTGGATAATACATCGCCACGCACAACTAACTGTCGAGTAATAATATTATAAGTAGCTGACAAAAAATTGTATCTATAAAAAGTCTAGTACAATAAAAAAGGCTTACTTCAAGAGTACCCCATCCCGTAACAAAACTTCTAATCCTTCCCTCTACTCTATTGAAATTCAACTGAATGGCGCCAACACGGTCATTGAACTCCATTTCACGTGCGGTCTTCAGCACTGCGATATCGTTCTTTAAGGTAACCCAGGACCAGCCGGGGTGTATGGCAAAACCAGAGAATTTGATCTCATTTTCCGTTTTATTCCAATAGTCGGTACCGACGACAGCTCGAAATGATCTGTATAAAAATAATTATACATTCGTTTCAAATAAATAATTTAAGGCTAGGTTTTAATTTTGTAATGCTAGAGAAAAATTATGAGAAATATTTTGCATAACTTCTTATCAGGCGCAGCAAACTGCAGCCAAACTATACTTTTTAGTTTAAATAATACTTATTTGCTAATCAAAGTTGCACAAATTTACTGTATTATTTGAATAATAAGATAATTAGTATTGAAGTTGAAGACTTCGCCAGCCGTGCTTTAAAGAATTTAAAATCATTGTTCCTTTTTCAAACGTGACTTCTTTTTAAATAAAGCCTAACACTCACGGAAGGAGTTCTCCCCATATAACATTGGTATCTACGCAGTGAGCAGCTGTCAAAATATGCTTGGGGGTTATTATGGAACCACCACAAGTAAGCCACGTAAAGACATCACCAAGTACTAATCCAGCCATGTGCTTCGCGTATCCATCGGGCGCGTCTTCACCGCCAACGATCCGAGGTGCAGGCAGATTCTTTACGAAATATTTTGAATAATTTGCTTCTATTTGGATCCCAACTGGGCTTCCTGTAATAAAAAGTCGAGTATTGCATGTGAGAAACACTGTTTATCCATTTTTTTATAAATTGTTATATTTCGTGATCACTAAAGGAATAAATTGAATTTAAATTTTAAATATTACCTTTTATCGAAATAAAAAAGGAAATAAATATCACTGCATGTTTAATTAAAGAGAACATGATGCACAAGTTTAAAGTTACAAGTTGTTGACTCATATAAATCATACCTTGACTATTCTCATATATATATTAATTGTGCATGATACTAATTATCGAATAGATAGGATAAGTTAATGAAACCTCGTAACCTTGACTTTGATTTTGTTGTTAATTATAACAGACAACAATAAAAGCTGATAAAACAGTGAAACTACTTATCTGTCGAAATCTCAAGTAGTCGAGTTTGCATCACACTGTTTTGAGTGGAGTTATTGTGGAATATAACGAGAAGAATATAGAATAATATTTACTTACGAGCACTACAATATTATCTTACTTCAAACTATAATTTTACAAAAAAAAAGTTATGTGTAAAAATTATAATATGGATTACATACTACTTCATAAAATATATAGCCCCGGGATTGACCCGCGAAATTCCCGATCCATATCACCTCATTCCGTTAATCTACCTGTATACAAAATTTCATGAAAATTTGTTCAGTAGTTGCGGTGTAGGGTAGCACGTATTACAATGTAGTAAGAACGCTCCGATTTCCATAGATCATTCCCACCCCTTAAAATAAGGTAATGTAAAAGGCTCAAAACCAATGTCAGTGTTATTAAAAAAAACAAAAATGTCAATTTAAAATTTAAATTTTAAATCAATAAATTGGCAGAAAAAGATTAAGGATTAAATTAACTGTGTGAAAACTATCTAGTTTTATTTTCTTTTTCTAAATTTCAAACGTTAAAGACAAAAGATTTCCAATTTTTTATTGAATTTTTTAGCTATATTTTAAAAAAAAGAATAAGAAAAGCAAACAAGAGGAAATTCCATTATGAGCCTAAATGTCAAGAGGCTTAATATTTAACTTTTAATTGTCGAATTAATTTTGAAGGTAGTTGAAACTTGATACTAATTATGTGTGCCCTCAACCATTCTTTTACAAACGCAATTTCTTCGAGACACCGTCCTAACACGTGGTAAGTTAATTTTATTCACAATTTTCGTAATTTTACACAACTGAAGGGGTATTTTCGTAATTGGTTTACCTTATTTAAAGACAGGTGATATGAACAATAACAAAAGGATAGTTTTAAATGAATTATATCTTATTTCGTAGTTCGCATAAAAAATGGAGGAGGAAGAGGTAATTGCCACAGTTTCTGAAGAATCATATCCTGTGTTTTTGATTCCAAAAAAGTGTACTGCATTGCAAGCGAATTTCGAAGTAACAGATAACGTATTTCTCGATTTGAACGTGACGTCTTTAGATACTGAGGGAAACATCATGTGCATTTACTCAGGATTTTGCAATGTTAAGCTTGTCGATAGTTATAATATTAATGAGGATTCTAACTCGTCAGAGACATCACTAGAAAACCCAACTGTTATATCAAATGAAGGCAACCATACCGATACCTCATACAATCAGTCACAAGTTTGGATAGACCCAACAAGGAGCCCATATGTATATAATAACTACAACGCCACAGAAGCTCAGGAATATTCAATTTATCAAGAATCCCACTCTAGTCATATAACAGTAGAACAGCATAGCACTTATATAACTCAAAATGTTTTTAACTGTAATAAGTCTATACAGTATTCTCCACCTGAAGAATTTGAGCATAAAAAGTTCAGGAAAAGCCACCCAGTGGATGCAAATCACCAGGCAAGTTATGAAGATGACGAATTACAGTGTGGGGTGTATCTTTCCCAGTTATCTGATGATATTATTACTGCAAAGGAGAACAAAGCAAGGGAGGAACTTAAATACATAGATATTCAGAGTAATGACAGTGCGTTGAGGCAGCTGATGTCTAAGGATATCCAATCGTTATCGAAGCAGCAACGGACGATTTTGTACTTGGGCCATGATTCACAGTTCGGCCAGACTATACAAAATATTGCTATCAATGATCCCTCATTGGAGTGTATAGATAGTAACGATACGGAGGTTGTTGCTGGTATGTATTTTTAATGAAAATACTATGAATATTTGTAAATTATTATTTTTTTATTGCCTGAGTTAAATTTAAAAATATTATTTTTATTATATAAACTAGACAGATGAAGTGTCCATTAAAATTAATTTCAAGTTGAGAATAATTTTTTAATTTTTAGTTTAAATGTTTCATAAATTTTATAAAATTTCATTCTTGAAATTCTTTCTTAAATGATGGTAACTGAAACTCAAAATAATATCTTATAAGAAAATTAAATATTGATTTGATTAATTGATTTCTGAGGAGCTTGTTTTATTCATTTAAAGTTTATTTTAAATCAAATTATTGATAATTTATTTGTGTTATGTATGTGTGTTATTTGTGTTATGTTTGTGTGTTATTTTAATGGAACTACTACTGGACTATGGAATGGTCACACACCAAGAATTAATATTTAAATTATTTTTTTATAGGAGAGAGGGGCAAACGAGCAAGCGATCCACCTGATGGTAAGTTGTCAACGTCGCCTATTAGTACCCTCAACTTATTTGCAGTTAGATTTTTTTTATTTTTATTTCAATTACTTAAATATGCCCCATTATATTCTGTCACAATACTGTAGTGTGCAAATTTTTATATTCAATAAAATTAAAAACCCTAACAAATAAAACTGAAATATTTAATACAGTTTGGAAATTAGATTAAAAGACTATTATTAAATACAAACTAACTTTTCATAAATTATAAAAAATTGTTTGAGTGTACTTATACTTAATTAGATACAATGTAGTTTATATTATGAACAATATAAAAACACACTTTACTTTTACAGAGGCAAACAATGACAGTAACCCCAACCACAAGAAATACCAATGTGATAAATGCAAGCAGATCTTCGATCAGATAACAGCATTCAAACAACATATGGTGGGAAGCCATAAGAGCCCCAAGATCACCTTCCAAGAGGAGGAAATGAAATACAACTGCCCGTATTGTAAGAAAAATTTGAAAACACAAGTTAAATTCGAACAGCATTGTTTGGGTGAGTCTATTAAGTATTTTTTATTATAAAATGAGGTTTTTAAAATATTTATTATAAGTTTAAATAACACTTTTCCCAAAATGTTTAAAATTACTGATTAATTTGAAATTGTGTAATAAAGTATTTTACTAAATATTTTTGAATAAGCATTTTTATTTAAAAGTGAGAATACATTCTATAAAGTAGATAAAGATTTTCTTTTTGCCATCTGGAATCAAACCCAGTTAAGCGTTATGGAAGATAATACTTAACGCCTTAACCACTGAACCAACGAGGCACCCAAATGAAAAAAAAATAGTTTTATGAAAGGTGCGGTTTTAGTTTTAGTTTAATTATATTAAGTCATGTATAATCATCAGGATATGAATACTTTTATTTGGTGTTAGGATAGTAAAAAATATATTATTAAGACTTTTCGACTTCTTATTGAACCCTTAGTCCCTTCAAGTTTTAAGGGCGCAAAAAAAAGTAACTTAATAACTCGACCGTCCTAGCAGCTTATTAAAACTAAACCAAAGTGCTCTCCAACATTAAGGTAACAAAAATATTCCAGGACACGGCGACCCAGAACTAGAATGTAACAAGTGCCACAAAGTATTCGCCTCAAAATTCACCCTTCGCAACCACAGCAAGATACATTCTCGCAAGCATCCGTGCTTGTACTGCAAGAAGTCATACTCAGACGACGAATCGTTGCAGAATCACATTAATAAGAAGCATTTCAAGTTTATATGCAGCCTTTGCGAGTTTACTACCGAAGATTATGCCAGTTTCAATGTTCATATGGAAGTGCATAAGGGGGAAACTAGTGCGAAAAATGATAGTGAATGTGATAGTGTGTTTAGTGATAGTGTCGATGTGGATTTTTCGGTGAAAGAGAGGGATATAGCGGAGGCGAATTCGGTGATACGGAAGGTAGTGAATAATAAGATGTTTCTATTGAGATCGAGGAATAGGCGGAACGCGAGGTATCGTAAGGTAATTGATTTTATATTATAGAGAGGAAATATTTGATTTTTTGGTTTGTTTGGTTGTGGATAGGATTCGAAACTACTGGACCGATTTGGATGAAATTTTGTATAGAGATTGTTTGAAACCAGATGAAGGACATAGTTTTAGCAAAAATCTATTACATACGCGGGTGAAATCGCGGAGCTCAGCAAGTACATTGTCAATTAGATTGTTGCCGTTCAGAATCTTTAGAGAGTTATGAATTATTTCGCATGATTAAAATTGAAAAATCATAAAACAATATTTGTTTCCAATTTTTTTCTGTTTTACAATAATGCCTTCTTTGGATATAATATGATATGCTTTTTATAAAACAAGTTTTTCATGCTATTTGTTATAGGAAATTATCTGTGGATGATGTTCATGAGAACAAAAACCAAAAAGTAAATAAATTACAAAAATATTGAATAATAGCTTCTGTGTATTTTCGAAGTGTAATTCGTACAATACATATGTACTTATACTCCTGAATATCGAGATTGCAACACTTGTCGAAATAATCATTTGATTAGCTGTTTCCGAAGTAGCGTAGATAGCGTGTTGGGTAATTCGCGAGCTCCGCTTGACAAATTGCTAAAGATGATAAACGCAAAAAATAATCTATACTAATATTATAAAGCTAAAGAGTTTGTTTGAACGCGCTAATCTCAGTATTATGCGCCAGAGGGTGAGATCCACAAGGGTTTGAAATTATCTAATGTGTACAAATGAATGTGAATTTTTGTACTGTCTGGTTGTTAATTTGAATTACAGTATGTATGTTTATACAAAATACTAGTTGTGACATAGTAGTACATCTAGATTCTAGACCCACTAGATGGCGTTGTATTGAATGTCCGAGAATATTTATTTAGTAATTTTTTTTTATAAAAAAATCTCTCTGTTCGTTATTCTCGCTAAAACTCGAGAACGGTTGAACCGATTTGATAAATTTTAGTCTTGAAATATTTGTGGAAGTCCAGGGAAGGTTTAATCGGCGAGAATATATGAAGAAATTGTGAATAGAATAATTATAAATAAAAAAAACACGATTATATTTTTCTATACAAATAGTTCCTGTGTCAAATACTTCAAAAATGGCGGTATGAAGTTCGCCGGGTTTGCTAGTAAATAATAAAATACAACTTAGGTACAAGGTATAAAAATATAATAAGTATTTAGTAGGTCATTAAATTATACTATGTTAATATGGTATTCCTTAATAATACAATGAGTATTATTGTACTTTGTAATTTGTTTTTACTATGGAGTCCCAAAATACCAACTTTTCTACATAATCATACGTTAACACTTTGCGAATTAATGATTAATACTGATTATATTAATTATTCATTATTTACGCATTTTGCTATTCAGGTCATTGCCATATGTTTTTATGGAATTTGTATTAAATGAAACATTTGTAAAATAGGTTTGAATACAATGTCGTAAGTACAATCACATTGTTTAAGGTTCATAAACTTGCTATGATGATATTGATAATTGATAAGTACATCGCAATTGGAAGTTTTAGATAAAGATAAATAGTGGCTATCTACTTATTTCAATGCAAATATGCGTGTATAGCCCGTTTCCTATAAACGACGTATAACAATTAACAAATACGAATTGTTTTCACTAGCGAGCGGTAATCAACCGATCGTATCCAAATTTTCGTAGTTATGTTAACGTCACGTTTATAGATATACTTACGCCTAGTAGGATATTGTACTGTCTACTATTTGTAACAACTACTGCGGTTCGTGAAGAATTTTTTTTGTATAAATATTCTGGGACATTTAACACTACGCCATCTAGTCCCAAACTGAGAAAAGCTTGTACTATGGAAACTAGATAATTGATAGACATACTTAACTTTAACACTCAAAGTGTTGCCCCATATTGAGGGCATGTAAGATTCATATACATTTACATACTAATGTGTAAAATTAAAAATGCTGATAATAACTTCCGTACTTACGTTAATACGGACAAAATTCCTTTACGAGTTAATTTTTATTATGCCAACATTTATTTAGGCCAAAATTATTTTCGTCACTTTTGAGTTTATTAACGGCCGTTTTCAATAATGTATCAAAGATTATGGATAGATTGTAATCTTAGATTAAATGACATTTGATTGTCAAAAGTCATAACAAAGGCTATCCGTCGACAGCATATTGAAATCAAAATAAGTGCAAATAGATAGATTTGCCTTACTTTAGTAAGCAAAACAAGGGATAGATAGAAAATTGAAAACGGCCGTAAGTAATCATAGAACATTTTATCGTTAAGTAATCTTAAATTTCAAAAGTAATAAGAATTTGGTTCAGAGTATACCCATAAACAGTTTTATTGCGATGTCATAAGACTAGAGTTCAGTAGGTACTTGAAAGCGGAAATCCTAGTTTTATTTTTATGGCCGATCTGGACATAAAGATAAACATGGCAAATTATGGGAAGACAAAATGTTATGATCGTGGTAAAGAGCTTTTATGGGAGTTACTAAAATTGAACATTTCCTTTGTCTGGTTAGAGCATTGTCGTTGTAGCCGCGAGGTTCTGATCTCCGATGACTGATGGAGACGTATATACCGGGTGTTTTACGATATAAACTTGAAAAAACAGATATAAAGTAGAAGCCGAGAAAAAGATAACCAAAATAAAATTATTATATCTATAACATCATATTATTTATATCTTTACCATCATCCTCTAACTTTATATCCCCTATTTTTTCAAGTTTCCATAGATAAGCATCCGGTATTATCATAATATCAATCATATGACGATTAATAAAATGTGTTTATTTTAATTATAGAACTCTATAGAATTGTGGTTCTGTCACCTATAATAATAAATTAAGGAAATAATAAAGGAGTTAAACTCACACTACAACCACCTTACGCACATACGCAATCACACACACGTGCATGCACTCGCTCACGAATACAGAACTATTTAAAATATCTTGGATTTGTTATTTTGTTTTTAATAAAATAATAAAATACAAATAGTTATTTTTGTAACTATGGAATAGAATAGTCACCCGTTGTGGGTATCCTAGTGCTGGGACTAGAGCTCAAACTAGTTTATATTATTTTGATAATACATTATATTTACGACGTATTACTATTAAGAAATAATATAAACCTTTGGTACTTATTTTTATGCCAAAAAAAAATCTTTTTATCTTTCTTTCTTTCTTTAATGGTCAATTTCTTTGTTATTTGCAGATTTGCGACGTGTGTCTCAAGAAGTTCGACCGTGTCAGCGATCTCAAGCGTCATTTAATCGAACACGTCATCCGGAGCACGTTGGCCAAGACTCCGGTCAACAAAAACGGCACTCTCACCATCACCTGCGAGGTCTGCCAAGCCGAAACATTCACTAAAGTAGATAAATATAAGGCCCATTTACGCGAACACGCCAAACTGACCCTATACAAATGCACCTTCTGCGATAAGTCCTTCAGCGATTCTAGCAACTTCTCGAAACACAAGAAAATCCACGGCACCATGTTCTTCCAATGCGATCTTTGTCAGCGTAAATTTCATTCTAAAAAAATGATCGCCCAGCACATGGAATACCACAATAATAACGTGCCATTATCCTGCTTCTTTTGCGATAAAAAATTCTATTTCGAATCCATGCTAAATAAACATATAAAGAGTCAACATTCGAAGGAAACTTCGCGATTTCGTTGTACATTCTGTCAAGAGTACTTCGGGTCTTTGAAGGAGAAATGGGACCATGAATGGACGATACATAACGTTAGAAAGATCATAGTTGATTGTTTGCTTTGCGGGTCAAAGTTCAGGAAATATTCTGAATTGAAACGTCATTGCAACGACAAACATTCCATGGAGATCCCTCCCGCCAAATTGTTGAATAAGAAGAGGTCGGTATTTTACCTCGATGACTAAATTGCTTAAAAAATCGATCAAATTATATCGTGTAATGTAAACGTCATTTATTCAAATATAAAAGACTGATTTTAGTAATAAGTAAAAATCAAGTTTACTCTTGTTATCAAGTACCAATATTGGTATAGTTTTGAATTTTTATAGAATCCGTTTGTTTTGTATTTATAGAGTTTAAAATTTATGTTATTTAAGTATATTTAAGATATGAGTTTAACTTTGTTGGTCTCTGTCTTACAAAGATGGACTTTTATAGTTTTTTGTATTTATTTTGGTGGTGGTGCAATTATTTATAAGGACAATGAGTTACTTTTGTTAAGATTCCTGTTAAATCATTGAACATTTAATTGTGTTAAGTTGTTTTGTTATGTTATTTAACTTTTTAACAAAATATTTTTGCTGTTTAAATAAATATCTTGTCTTTATTGGAATTGTTTTCCTCAATGTCATAACGTTAATTAAAAATCACTTATAGCCTAACTACACTAATATTATGAAGAGGAAAACTTTGTTTGTTTGTAATGAATAGGCTCAAAAACTACTAGACCGATTTTAAAAATTCTGTCACCATTCGAAACGTACATTATCCACGAGTAGCATAGGCTATATTTTATAGGATATAATATAAATAACATTATGTTACGGAAGCGAAGCCGCGTGGATCAGCTGTATATAAATATAAGAGTCAGACAAAACTTATATTTCGAATCAATGATGCGTGTCGATTCCCCCATTGCCTTTGTGTATTGTGCAGCAAATCATTCCCCTTTCTATATCTGAATGTAACATATGCGAGCAAAATTGATATATGGCAATAAGTCGCACGGTACTCCACACATTGTAAATCGTAACCGTATCGTAAGGTAAATCATCGGTACGAAGCCATAAACTAGACTTCACGTGCGACCTTGGCCGAGCGCGCATGCGCGGGTCACCTGCCATAGAGCATAGACCGATTTCCACTTTTCTTACAGTCCGCGGCTTCGCGTTGTCTGTGCCACGCGTGTCGGGATTCGCGCGCATTTCAGTGGACCCACGATAGCACATTGCAATTAATTATTGACATAATTCCGCTAATTTATTGTGTTGTTTTGCGTTTGCAGACGCTTGTTTGAGTGATAATTGTGTTTGCGGTTGTTGACTGTTCGATAAGGTTAGTAAACGATTATCCTAAGTAGTCACGTTTCGGTTTGACCAAACGTACGATAATAGATCGCCATACAATGTTTATTTGTTATTAACATTGGCTGGGTGGGTTACAGCATAAGCACTGAGAATTGAGATACACAACATACTAGGTATTTAATATAATATAGAAATAAATTTGTTGAACAAAACAAAAGGTGACTCAATGATTTATTATGTTCGTAAATAATGTTTTTAACGTCTCGTTTTTACACCGATTTTACTGAAATGTATTTTTTCGATATTTATTTTATACTAACGAACGGCGAGAGATTAATTTTAATACATCCATAATATTATTATCATGTATTTGCAAACAAATTATATCGACGTTGTTGCATTCCTTATCTAAAATATTTTATCCTCGTTCGTTTATGTACGTTAAATTATATTAGTCATTTTGTTTTTTTTAATATATTTTTTTTAATTATGCTGGGGGCTCACCTGAGATTGACAAAATAATCTCTTCAAGTTTATTGTTTTTGGGTAGACGTATCCTTTAATTTTTTTTAAGAACGTATTCCTATTTGTCTTTCTTAGTTATTTATTATCTTAGTATTAAAAATGAAAAATAGTTCTTTAGTATCGATTAGTATGTAAGCATTAATGGTAGGTGTTAAACGTATAGTTAGTTCGAGAAATTAATGTTACTGCTGTTAGAAAAACCTAAATCTGACCGACTAGTAAAATATATAAGAAATTAAATCTCTATCCGTTTCTTTGTTTGTATCCTTGTGATTGTATGTGCTTTATTTTATTTCGGTCATCGGTATTATATGGAAACATTACAACGTTTTATTCATTCGACATTTTTGGAAAATGGGCCCTAATCATAGAATCGTCAATTACGATAAAATATTTCCCTCAATCACAACGACTCGTCCTAGTTTCGTTTTAGTAAAAAAAAGTTCCATGTAGCCTATAAAAGTTTGCGGGACTTCCTAAGAAAGGAAGTTTGGTGCAGTTGCTCCACCACCAGCATCCTTAACTTCTTTCCAAATAACTTGATTACTAACAATACCGGGTCAGAAAGCTCGGAAAGTGTATTGAAGACTAGTCCAAAGACTTAAGTCTCGATTTACAGTTTACACTATGGGTATATATAAATGTTATTGAGATTTATCTAACAAAAAAGTGTCAATAGCAGCCCTAAGTCTGGAAGTTGGCAGGGGTGGAACACCCCCCTGCCTCGGAGAGCACGTTAAACCGTGGATCCTGCGCCTGATCTCTCTCCGGTCGTGTCGGTCTGCCGTCCCATGGAATGAGAGGAGGAAATAAACTGATTTTTTATTTATTTATTAAAATAGAGAGTGCACCTGTGTTTGCGCGCATACTTGTGCCTATACACTATAATATCTCCTGCGTACCTGGCTGATCTCGGTTGAGATTGGCCACCATGACCGCTATCAGTCGGGGAGTATATAGTGAATGCTTTTAAAGAAAACTGAACCAGATTAAAATAGTTGTATGACTCTAGGAAACATATAATAAAGACAAAAGTCAAAATCTTCAATACTTTTGTTTGGCATTGGAATTCTTATAAGAATTCGTGCTATTTGTAAGTGACAAATAAATTAATGAGAATTATTTATTTAATATGATATTATAAATCTCTGGCTATTTTTATATCGTACTTGAATGAACATATCAAATCAAAATCTTAATTCAAATGAACTTATTACCAGATTTTTTCGATTTTTTTTAAATCTACCAGATTGGAAAGTTGTTTCTACCGAGATACTTTTTTTATTCATAAAATACTTAATATCCTTTTTACTAAAAACGATACAATCTTTTTATACATAATACAGTAAGCGATATTGATACTAAAATGTCGATAGCTTTACAATAAGAACGAGTCGAAAATAAAGTAATAAGCGTATATAAAAAGACGACTTATGAAACATCTGGTTTGTATCATGCAATGTTATGTTGCAAGCTAATTAAAATGGTTCATAAATTAAATGCATTTTATGGTAATACTGTTGCTGCGAAAGTTTGTGAGGATGTATGTTTGTTACTCTCACGCAAAAACTATTGAACTGGTTATGATGAAACTCGGTATACATATAGGTAAGGGATCAGAATAACATGTAGGCTACTCTTAATTCCGGAGTTGGCCCATGATCAGAAGTCTTAATAAGAATTTTTTTTTTAAATCGAATAAATTGTTAAAAACAAATCAAACCTGGTTTTAGTGTTATTAATTGTAATCATTTTATATATTAACTGTCTTTCCGCCCGCGGCTTCGCTCACGTGGACCCGGCAATTCAAATTTTTCTCGCCGTTAAAACCACCCTTCAACTTAAAAAAAGAATTGCTCAAATTGGTCCAGGCGTTATTGAGTTATGCGCTTACCAACACACTTTGCTATTATTTTTTATATTATAAGATACATATTACCTATATCGAAAATTAATGAATAAAAAACGACGTTTTAAATACAGGCTTCGAGAATGAAACTAATGAGATTTTAACAATATATCCATAAACATATAGGTATAAAATATAGCGTCGGTGCTTCATCGGATGTCAATTTATTTTAACAAAAAAGGTCGAGGTTTTTATCATAATGACATTCAAACAAATTGTTGTGTTGGAATATTATGCGTTGGGCATTTGCATTATTTTTGAATTGAAACTAATTTGCACACAGTCATGGAATAATAATGTGGGTATATTTCTTGAAGCGATTGTTTTTGCTACTGTATAAATCTGTAAAAAATAATGCGTTCACGTGAAAATGTCAATTGATTTATTTCAATACTTATTCAATATTTTGTCTTAAGCAGTAGAAGGGACCCACTCTTCCTTAACTAAAAGCTATATTATAACATAATTATGTAATTCATAGTGTGTGAGTGTGCGTGTATGTATTTCATTAATTAATAATTTATTGATTATTATCCCTTCTTGAGGTCAGCAAAATTTTAATACACTTTCTGTGTTAGGGGCATGGTTAGTGATAATTATTATATGCATACTAGGATCAACAAACATTATCAGGTTACTAAAAGAGGGAAAAGACAGTTTATCTTTACTGAAAATTTGGATTTTGGTTTGTGTGTCAATAACGTCGCTAATCCTGACGTAATTTTGATGAAATTGGGTATACAAATAGATTTTTAGCTGGATTATATGATGGTTGAAAGGTATCCTTTTCTTGATTTATAGACACAAAATTTAACGCAACCCACGAACAAAAGCGATATACGTCATAATTTCTTCTGTAACAAGAATAATCGCTTTTATGTTATATTATCAATTGCGTTACCCCTCTATCTATAATTACGCATATTTACGCCCTGTTTAACTCTTTGACCATTACACATAACCCCTTTACGTTACGGGTCAGATCCTAGATGGGGTAGAAGACCTAAATGCAGAGGTTTAAAAATATATAGTAACCCTTCATCGACTCCTTGCCTGTGTCTAAGGGTGGACATTTTTATCTTTAAAGATAAGGGAAAGGTTATGGTTAGACAATTATTTATTTATTATTAGTTACAAGCCACGGCATCACATGTATATTATGAATGCTATACCTCCCTTTTAAGTGATTCAAGATATCTATTAAAAATCGCATCAAAACACAATACACATATATTAAAGGATAAAAAGTAAAAACCCCTTTAAAATATAGATTAAAAAAAACATAGTATAATCTTGTGTTTGTTTTAACGCGAGTTTGTGTTAACCGCGTTTAAAATCCTATAAAAAAACATATATTAATGAATTTCATGAGACTATGTTTAAATTGTATATAGCTGCCCCCCCTCCCGCCTTGATTCGAAAAAAGGTACTTTTTTCATTCTCTCATCAGGTGAGCCAGCTAGTTTTCCCGCTTTGGTATTAAATTCATTAAACAAATTAATTTTTGAAGCGTCTGGTTACAAGAATTTGCGCTAAAATTGTATAAATTTTACTGTTTCTTATACAGGTGCTCTTCTCGTTCTGCTCTTTGCATCTACCTAAAGCTTCAAATTTCATAAATTAGGTCGTAAATATATACTGTATATCAGTAGATGTTTACGTATATGTCGTTTGCGTACTCAGTTAAATTTGGTATTTAAATAAGAGTGCAACCGTAACAAACAAATACCAAATACACCCGTTATTTATTAATGAATTGATTCAACGGGATTCTAACTGGGGAGTCAAGGATATTGCCACATATAAGACTAACAAAAATCACCTGTTACATGAGTCATGAATTTAATAACTTGTATAACTTTTTATCCTACTTAATTACCTACTTAATTAATCCTACTACTATTATAAATTGAAAATTTTGATGTTTTTTTGTTCATCACGCCTCTACTGAACGGTATATGAGATTTCATTGACAGAATAGAAAGAAGATATTTATTTATTTATTGAGGTAAACAAAACAGGAGACAACCATATAAGTTATGTACTTATATGGTTGTCTCCTGTTTTGTTTACCTGATATTAAATTTTGATACATTAAAATGTCTTGAGGCTAGATTGAATCTCAAAAACATGTACTTAAATACGAAGAAATTAAGCTATTCTATTATTATTATGAACTAGCTTTCCGCCCGCGGCTTCGCTCGCGTGGACCCGGTAATTATTCGAATTTTTCTCACCTTTTAAACCTTCCCTAGACCTCCACAAATAATTCAAGACCAGGATAAGATAAATCCGTTCAGCCTTTCTCGAGTTTTAGCGAGACTAACGAACAGCAATTCATTTTTATATATATAGATATGATAAGGTAACAGGATACTATATAGCTAGATAAGTATATTATAGAATCTATGTCATTTCTCGGCTAATGGTATGCCGGTATCAAAGAAAAACGTCAAATATTACTGTCGCGTAAAGATAGCAAGGAAAATAATTTATGAGCTTGTACTACTTCTGAAATATTTCGATTTAAAACACGAATACTTAAAATATTCCGAGGTCTTTCAACAATGTTCGGATCCGATTTACAACATAAAAATTAGTACATTTTCGTTGATAATATTATAATATTATATTATCTTTGTTGACGTGTTTTAAGTGTTTGAAATGTCATTTTAATTAAGTTTTTTTTTATGATTTCTGTTTTTATACTTATGTTTTTGTGCAAGTATCTCGTTTCATTTCATGAATACTTTTAAGTTATAAATAGAGCACTGATTTTTTTTGTCTTTTTTGATAATGAAGACTTTTGGTGACAAAAGATTTTTTAATCGGTCTAGCAGTTTCAAAGCCTATTCAATGCACGAAAATGAAAATATGTGAGAACAATAAATCTATCTTCTTTACACTATTAATATTTGCATTTAATAAAGTATCCAAATCTTATATAATTGTATGTAGCAAAATTTATGCAAATTCTTCAATATAGAAGTTACCAGGAACTACCGCATATGGCAAATATATAAAAAAAACTAAATATCCTAATTAAGCTCATCGCGTCAGATGTTTACCTTACTCGTATGTAGATATGATTTAGTGGTTATTGTTCTTGGAACTATAAAGCCAAATTTGGATAATCGCTAAATGTGGATATTTTACGAATAAACAAAGCCCATTTTCAAAGTTTTCGATAGATAATTCCCCCTATTATTTTATTTTATATTACGTTATATTAACTACAATACTTTTTACATCATTTTAAAACTTGAGTTACGCAATATTAAACTAGAATATTTTTATATCATTTAAAAACTTGAGTAAAACCAAAAAGAAAAGAAATTATAAAACACCATTTTCAAATGTAACTATAGTATGCCTAGGTATAAGCCCTTCAGGCTCATCATGATAAACGTATATCATATCGTCCCGAAGAAGTCTTTTTTTTAGGGTTTCGTAACTAAAATGTAAAAACGGTACCCGATAACATCGTTGTCTGTGTAAACGGGGATCTCCATACAAAAATAAAAAAAAATGGTATATGTATGTTAAGTAATAGTCCCTCGGTTTTCGACATAAGTATTGCCTCGTGTCGGAATCTCGGCAAGTTATTTCTTAATTTGGCACTTGGGTGACCATATTCTTTTTCATTCTTCTTCATTTTTAAACCACGTTAAGTTAAACTTAGGAAAAAAATGAGCAAAACGAAATTTAAAGTTTTGTTTAAAAATATATGCAGGCGCCCCCTAAAATCATAATTTAAAAGCCGATAGTGCAGGTATCCCGGGATATGATTCCAAAAACAGATCGAGAAATTCCACCATTTTCAGTCTTGCCACAAAAATTGTAACAAAGGATATATTTTTTTTGTTTTCGTAAATATTGAATATCTCCAAAACCTCCCTCGGTTTTGAAGCTCGTTCTATTACTGAACGTAAAATATACTTATATTTCTGAACCGTCATATCTTCCTCTTTCTGCAGCTACCATATTATCCACTCTATACGCTACACGCTGTATAAACTAGACTTATGTTAAGTCTTCTAAAATACTGTTGCTTTATTTTGAAATACATATTCGTATTCATACATTAACATTTGAAATACGCATACATGATGCTAATAACTTATTCAAGCGTTGCTAGGAGGCAAAATATGGTAAATTATAACTAGCTTTGCTTACAGTCCGAGTTGGAGTGACCGGGAGGGTCACAAGTCAGGATTTGTTTTCTAATATAGTTTATTCACATTAACTAAGGCTGAAATTCGACTCCTTTTTGTGACTTTTAGCTTACCTATAATAAGGCTTCTGCCTGTGTCTTCAATCTGGTGAAAATCTCGCTATAGGTAGATTAAAAAAAGATATACTGTTAATTAATCAATAATCAAGCTTTGTTTATGAAATTTCATCAGAATCCGATCTAGTTGTAGAATGATTGACACCAAACATCAAAATGTTCACATTTATATTATTAACAGGAAAAATAAGCAGGATTCAGATCAACTACAACTATTACGTGGAATTTATCATTTAGTCCTTATTTCAAATTTACTGACCGTGCATAAAAAATTACTACTCAATTACTTGTTAAACTAATGTGCTATTCTACAGAATCACAGGTACCCCTGTGATTCTTCTCAATATTTTACTATGTATGTTATATTTTTTGCGGCATGCGGTTCACCTGATGCTTAGTTCCAATGACTGACCGCAGCCCATCAACATCTACAACATCAAAGTATCACAGATGACTTGCTGGCTTGAAGGAAGGGGATTGGATATGGAGATGGGAAGTTGGGAGAGGA
>LQNK01002995.1:71749-82706 GCA_001586405.1 Phoebis sennae | reverse complement strand
CCACTTGAGAATTATTAATAGTCCTAATGTAATCCAAATCGGCTTGTCGATCCACATTGAGTAAATTATTGAAATGTTCCACCCATCGCTCCAATACATCAGTTCTTTTTGTAAGACGTTTTGTGCCATCAAGTGATTTTAATGGCATTATCGAGTGATTTGGGGTACAGGTAAGTTGTCTTATTTCTCTGTAGAATGCACCCAATTGATTACTATCACATAGCCCCTGTATTTCCTCTGCTTTCGCTTGCCACCATTTATCCTTGAGATCCCTTACAAGCTTTCTTAACTGAGCCGAGCTATGGTAAAGCTCTTCTTTCCGGTCTTGTGCATTACATTTTCGTAGTAACAGAGCGCGATGTTTTGATAAAGCCTCAGTTAAAATGGTGTTGTTCTGGTCAAACCAATCAACAGCGACATGCTTCCTTAGGCCAAGAATTTCACATGCTAGTTTCCTCAGGTGACATAAAAGGCTATCCCAGTTTCTTTCCAAGTTCCCATCCTCGACTTTCAGGTCCTTCACCATGCTATTCACTGCTTGCGCATATGTATTGCTTGTTTCCGGATTCAAAAGTTTATGTGTGTTAGGAAGGGAACTAGTTGTTCTACATGGTCTGCGTGGTGGGGATAAGCGAAGTTTAAGTTTAATGACAACAAGCCTATGGTCAGTCCAGCAATTGGCCCCACGCATGGCACGAGTAATCAAGACATGCGAAATATCCCTTTGACGCACCAAGGCATAGTCTATCAAGTGCCAATGCTTGGATCGTGGGTGCATCCATGTGGTCTTATGCTTAGCAGGCAGTCTAAAGTAGGTGTTAGTTATGGCCAAACCAAATTGTGAACAGAGGTCCAATAAGAGATGCCCATTGCTATTCATGCTTCCCACTCCATGTCGGCCCAGAACTTTTGGCCAAGCTATATATTCACAGCCTACTCTGGCGTTGAAATCACCTAGTACTAAAATTGATTCTTTAGAACGAATTTTAGTCAGGCATCGACGGAGGTCTTCGTAAAAGATTTCTTTTACACTGTCGTCGTTGTTCATAGTAGGAGCGTATACGCTTATCACGTTCAGATAGTTTTGATATCTAAATGCAAGCGCAATATAATGATACGATCTGAAATATATTCCAGACAATCTTCAACATTCTTAGCAAGGTTGTTCCTTATTGCAAATCCAACTCCAGACTGCCTAGGTTCCGTTGCCTCCTTCCCTTTCCAGAAAAAAGTGTACCCTCCGCCGCGTTCTATAAGCTTTCCTTGGTCAGCGAAGCGAGTTTCGCTGAGTGCAGCAATATCTATATTGTAGCGATTCAGTTCTCGGGCTACCACGGCGGTTTTCCGTTCTGGGCATTGGTTTCCGTCACGATCAAGTAAGGTGCGAACATTCCATGCACCAAAAGTCAATTTATTAGTTTTAATTTTATTTATTCTATTACGTCGGCCACAAAATAAGGATGCCAGACAGCTGTGGCTAGCTGTCACAGTTCATAACCGAGTGAGCGTTTGTTTGGGGCACCTTTTCTAGCCCCTTCCTCGACTGAGCGAGGGAAGCAGTGCTTCCCTAAATAGGGCTGCTTCGTCACTCACGGTGCTGCCGGAATTGCGTTGTCACTCACTCAACGCAATAACGACCACTCTCCATGGGCCGCCTGAATGTGAACTTTAGCCAAAGCCGAACGAGCATCTTCGTTCAACCTCTTTACCATCGTCCATCGCCCCAGGTCTTGTAAGTATCGGAATCCAGTATTCAGAAGCAGTCGGTAACGCAGGATATTTTTAAGTGCGTAAGTTGGCGCGCAACACACAGACGCACTCTCTCGTCCTTACATTTCTGAACCCAATGGGACGTAGAACGCCACGATTGGAGAAAGGCTCGGATGCAGTATCTGGCCGGCGATTACTTCGGACCTCTAATCGCCGCCCTTGGCCTTCAACGATGCCTCACTATCACGCCGTATCTGTCTCCCCGAAACCGTAAAGTTCCAGCTTGACTTCCTCGCCGCAACAGATTTTATACGCTGCGCGAGAGGTGACGCGCTTGACCTGTCCGCCGAAGCGTGCAGGCCCCCCTCCACTGGGTTTGGTCCACGAGCCGACGTGGTGTACCGGGGTGTGGCCGCTGCGCGTACAACAGCTACTTGGAGCCACCAGTGAGAGATTACGGAAATTCTGGGGACCAGTTGGTATTACCACCTTTAGTTACCTAAAGGTCGGCTGGTAAAACCAGAAAGGTACTACCCCTAGGCATTCCGCTACACCCCACCTGCTACTAATCAGCCAGGTAAACAGTTCCTTATTGGGGAATAATCCAAAAATAAAAATAATTCCTTATTGGGCATCAAAAAAATTTTCAGCTTGTCTCAAACACCTCCCAATAAATGGTCCTAGCTCTCGGAATATTTAGTCAAAGACAATATTTCAATAACTTAATATATTTTCTTGTGTCTGGACAAGACATAAGACATTTTCTAGATTAGTTTTAAAACTTACAGTCGAATCTTTAAATTGTTCCAACTAATTAAATACCTGCATAAATCAATAAATTACAACAAAAGATTTTTAAAAATGAGTAGACATTTATTGAAAAAATAGTCACACAGTGTTACTAATCTAAATTCGACTTTCATTACAACTTCCAAAAACAACTGAAGAAAAATACAGAATATATTTTTTAATTAATGTACGTAGGAATGTTAAAAATTAATGCCTAATATAAATTATATTGCGAACATATTCAATAGGAACACATTTCCAAAGTCAAAATCTTGAATTATTTACATAAGAAAATACGTCTGAATACGACTCAGCACCACCAGGGTAACAACGATTGTACATTGGTTTATTATACCACCAGGTCCTCAAATTCCTCTTCATTTTCGTACCCCTCCACGTATTCAACATAGCGCATAGATCACAGATGCCTTTGAAAGGTTTTGTCTCTGATATGGTGTAAATATTTCGCCATCTGTGGAAGTTGTAGTAGACACTCGGGTTCTTGATTATGTATTCTATTAACGCGATCATACCATCGAGAGTCGTGGAGTTAAGATTGATGTAGGAACCCTCGGGAAGAAACCTACAAAAATACATAATTGATTATGTTTGCTAGTTTACGCAAGAAATATGAATAGATTATTTTAAATTTACTAAGCCATTTCATAACATAAAGTCGTAACAAGGTCGGATTTGTACATGGAATAGTTTACAGAAATTTCAATACACGATAATTATATTATAAACTATAAAGGATACAGAGAGCCAATTATTATTTTTTTCTTTCATGTCTGCCTGTCTGTCTGCTATCTTTGTACGCTTTCTCCTCCTAAACTACTGAATAAATGAAGATGAAAATTTACACTTAATTTATTATATTAATGAATCAAAATTTCTTGTAATGTAAAATTCCATCTTATGCACAAAGACGTAGTTGAGGACGGACTTCCTCTTTTTCTTTATAAAATTTTATGAGTAATTTTGTGAATATATTGCCAGTTAATTTGGTAAGAAGATACAAATAAATGAGATTTACACCGAAATGTTTCTTACCTTCTATAATCTGCACCACCGTACACAACGGGTACAGCGTAATTGTTATAAGCCTTGAGCACTTCTGCCGTAACGTAATCCATTGCATTACTATCTTCAGCCACAAAATAAAAATAATAGTCCCTTTCTATAATTTTCTTACATATATCACCGATGCACTCAAACATGTGACAACCGAAAATATCAAAATCCATGAAATTCTTTCTAAAAAGCGACTGCAGTTTCTCGGCAAGCTCAAGTCTGGAATTTGTCGTGTCACATTTATCAACCATCCAAATCATCGCTTTTCTCTTTCTTTTTAAATGTTTTTTGTCACGTTCTGTTATATTATGCATTGATGCATCCCATTTGACATTAGCTTTAGGAGCTACAACATTACCTTGTAAATCTTTAACTTCGAAATATGGACTCACAATATCTGAATCCAATTTATACGTCCATGTTATGTTAAAATAATCATCGGCGAAAACATTACAAACGGGGTAGTCGTCAGACGAGTGCATGCTATAAAATACAAACTTTTGATACCGAGACCTATTTTTCGCAAGATCTCTATTCCAGTTTGAAATGGAGGAAATATTGTAGACTATTGCATCGAACTGGGTATAGTCCCCACTTAGAAGATTTTTATTTGTTGTTATATAACAATTCGTAAAGGTACATTTGTAATCTTCCAGTAACTCCTGCCCTTCTTCCAAAGGGATGCTTGCTTTATTGGCAACAGTCCAAAACAAAATGTGAATCAAATCGTTTTTAGAGTCATCGTCTGTCACTTTACTTGTAAATGGTTTATGCACAAAATAATTCTGGGTTTTCATTAAATTTGTTAAATTTGAATACGCATTGTGGAAAGTATAGAACGCTAATATTACGTAGAAAAAAAGTCCCGCGCAACTGACGAGAAAAAATAGTTTTGCAAACTTTTCCGACTTTACCAAGAGATACATTTCGGTTAATTGATCAGTAAACGTGGTAGTCGATAGTAATTTATTAAATGAGACAATGCATACTCTTTTAGCTGTATTTGTAAACAACACATTCTCGGTTCTCTAAATAAACATTGAATTGTAGTAAGGTATTTTATATTGACGCCTTTAAAATAGGTATTAATATTGATGTTTTTATAAAGTACGGCTTCATAAATTTAAAATTATCTGCATGTCAATTATCTACAAAATATGATGCATTTATTAAAACCTTAACTTACTTACTTGTAGAGCATAAGATATGTCATTTCTATTCTGTGGAAATTTTTATTTTTTTCTTATATTTTTTCTACATTTAAAAAAGAAGTTGTTAATGCATAGTGCAAAACAATACCTAAGATTTTCTCAGATTAATAAGAGTGCTAGAACGTTCTTTTAAATCACTCATATTTGAGTTGCCATAACTTTTAGTAGACGTCTGCGACCAAGGAGGTCTGTTCTTCAAAGCACTTCAGAAAAATTTTCTATCATTCGATGTATCCCTCTATTTGCTAAGACCTGTTTCGTTACGAGTTTGCTTTGTTTCCATTGCACTTGGAGTTTTTGAAGTTTTAAGACTACCGTTTATGGATACTGAAATTGCAAAGTGTAATTCTAAAGATGCACGAAGATTAGGTACATTAGTTAAATATAGTAGATTACAAATTCTTTCAATCACTCTTGTATATATTTTTTATTTACTAACGATTCACAGGATACTATTATGAGTACTATTGTGCACACTTTTTTGCATATTGTTTGATTTTGAAATATATTTTTAGTCCTCTATATTATCTAAATATTAGTTATTAAGTAGCGTTTGTTTCAGTTTAAATTTTCTATTTTATTATTTCTACCCATTAAATTATAGATGCTACATAAATAATAATATATACCAATTAACTAAAATATTTTTATAAGATATTAATAGATTTAATGATTGATTAACCGCAACAAAATATTTGTAAAAATATTGCTAAAACCATTTTGGCAACTATATAAATATTAATATTAATATTAAAGATTATCGTGCCGTCCAATAATGGAAACTCAATACACTTTTGCATGTAGAACGTGAAGACTTCGGCAAATATGGACACCGCGTATGAAGTCAAACAAAATTACGTATTCCATAAAAATATACCCCTTTACGTGACAACTACGTGTTGACGGCATATTTTATTTAATGTAACGCCTTTTATAAGCAAAAATGGAAATTTCCTAAGCCCGATGTACCTACGATATGTAATTGAATTATTCGTGAGAAAACGTGAAATCTATGTATTCACTACGAACTTTATATGACTGTGTTAAAAATATGGCTTTAAGTCTTTGACAAAGTTATTCATAGAAAGAAATCCTACCCTACTTATAATTTGTATGAATATCTTTGGATAAGAACAACTCTTTAATAAAAAGAACCACTTGTAAAATCATAACACGTAGGTACAATTTCAAAGAACTAAAAATACATTTTAGCGCCGTCATCCGTTATAAAATTCTACCAAACCACTACAGTTGCCTCGAATAAAATATTCGTGTAAAATAAATTAAAGTTGCCTTATCTGTTCGCAGCATTCGGCCTTGCCGACGGTTCCCAATATCCGATATAAATAAAAGTAGAATTATTTTCAATTATTACGTTTTACGTTCCGTTGACGCCAGGTTTTGTAACACTGCAGTTGTTTTTTTGTTTTGAATACTATTCCCATAGACGATTCAGAGTTCCAAGTCTGATTTAAAAATGACAAACTCGCGTCTGGTAGTTTGATATTTTGCTAACTATTTAAGACCAACGGTGTATCATTGACATACGATCGTAATACCGTTAAACAATTTGGTATTCTTCTATTCAATCGTTTAATGATAATAGTAAATGTCCATTACTATCACGTTAATGTTTAAGTTTTAGCAGAATGCCGAATTAGTCACAATGATAATTGGATTGTAATTGATTCCCACTTAAATCGTAATTGTGTGACATTTTATTTAAATAGCAGAATTGAGGTGTCGTATATCAGTTTTATGAATAAAGTTTAATTTGAAACTAAAAGATCGTGAGAGTTAAACACGTTTTGTGAAATTTTACGATTTGTGAATACAATTACATGAGAAACATTTTTGTTAATATTTTGAATGATAGCGTTTGCTTTATTGAGAATTCACAGAATGAATAAATATTTAATTTTAAACCTTGCGAGTAAAATGAACTATCAATTGTAAAATACCAACTACGCATGTGCAATAACTAGTTGTGGTCGTCTTAATTAGTAATTAGAGAGCTTGATCTCAGCTTACTAGTGAAGCGAAAATATGGTCTCCTCGTAATGTATATGTAATAGTTTTAATTAGTATAATTAATCTGATAAGAAAACTATGGCAACATTTAAGTGTTCACATATCAACATTTCAATATTATTGTGTTTAGTTTTAGTGGGAGCTCTATAGGTCTGATTAATCTACACAATCTTCTCATTTTTTGTCTTATTTCTGTTCTCTTTCTTTGTTTATTTTGGTCTTGAGTCCCCTAGGTGGGGCAGAGAACGTCTACGGTGCTACGCCATTTTGCTCGGTCTTGGGCTACGCGTTTCACCTCGGTCCACATCAATCCTACCGCCTTAGCCTCAGCTGTCAACAGAGCGTCGCCAGGATTGTTTTGAACGGCCACTTCTTCTATAACCTCGAGCAGTCTAGGGCTTGCCTCAGTATATGGCTGGGATCTCTTCTTAGTTTGTGGCCAATAAATTTCCACAGGGCGGCTGCCCACTATATTTCGTGCCGCCTTCCTCTCTTTAAAGCTTGCAAAACATTTCTAGTACCCGACTATAACATATCACTTTGTTGGGATACCATAGGTGTTGTGTTTTGCAACCTTAATAATATATAAAATCTTAATCACCAAAAAAATAACTGTACCAGTGCCGTACTAACAGAACCGATCAGATAGTGATTCAGTACCTTCATATCTATCCATCAATTAAACGGGTATAAAATACGATGTTATCGGGATGCCATTGTTATGCCGCGAAAATGCCAAATTTCCTTGTTAGAACGTGCTCCAATAACTAAATTCTACTCATCTTTGACTAATCCATCAGTTTACTAAATAAAACGGGTTTTGAGTAAACGATGCCATCGGGATGCCATAGGTATGCCATTCAAATGCCGTGAATAGCCTGAGTGCCTGCGACAAATACCACAGTTGCGGTCGCCTCGAATACTCCGCTATCGATTCATTGGAGGGGAAGTCTTACCTTTCTGTATAATGATGTCTTCGTTATTTATTCATGATTTATTTTATTACATTCTTTAACTTACAGTGCAAAGAACATAATTATTACAAAACTTGACTTAAAAATAGCGTACAACTAGCAACGAACGGTAAGAGTTATATTAAATTAAACTAGCTTTACGCCCGCGTACGCGTGGACTACTATCCCATCTTTCAAGTTGGATCAACCTGCACAAGGTGTGTAAAATTTAGTAAATTCGGTTGCGTAGTTAAGAAGTCCATCGCGGACAAACACTGTGACATGTAATTTATATATATTAAGATCCTTGGATTGGGAATGTAAAAGCTTGCTCAACATCTTAAATGCATGTTGGGTGGATGCACTGCAAGCATTATCACTGTTATGTGGGAAATGTTAACGCTAATTTAATAAATTATTCTATACCCAACTTGTCATTTCATAACGAGTTATTTTCTTTTCAATAATAAATCTGGAACGAAATTATTCGCCAGAGAACGAAGGCTAACGACATAACTCAAATTAGCAAGCTGAAGTGGTTGTGGGCAGCTCACATCGCCTAACCCCTGGGGCACCCTTGTTCCCCAGCGGTTGTGCTGTTAGAGCAGAGATCGCGTTGTCTTGTTAGAGTGGAGACCTCGGATTGGCAAAAGTAGCGTAGGACGCCCTGCGACACGATAGTGACGATACGTAGAATGGTTGGTCGGAACTGGCAGCAAAGAGCTGAAGAGCGGGCTCAGTGGCGTGCCTTAAGTTCACAACACACAAAAATTAATATACTTTATACTTTGTATACAAACCAAAATTAAAAATCAGAGAGAATAGGTTTGAAAAATGATAAAAAGGCAGATTTTGACCATGTTTTTGCCATTTCATAGCCTCTAAGAAAACAAGGTTAAGATACGCACACAAAACAGATGATTACAAACCCTCTTCAAGGTAAATTCAGGATTATTAGCACTAATATGAGCATCGGTCGAATAAATGTTAATTCATGTATAAGCGGACCCACAAATCCTCAGACACGGGCAGACCGCAGGTGGCGTCTTGACTGTAATTATCTCATTTGACTAATTAACTGCGTTGTCAACTGTATATGCCTATTGGAATGTTAGTGCGGTATTACTTGGAAATGCATATAATCTTGCTCAAAATGATACGTAATAATTGTGTGTAATTAATAAGTCGTAACAAAAAAAACCTTGAATTTTCTAAAACAAACGTTTTTGTAGTAAGTTAATTTGAATAAAAAATATTTTAGTTCTTTCAAACTACACCTCAATCGATTTATGTAATAAGGTTCTTATTAAATAGGTATATTCATATATTAAAATTTGGCCACAGAAATAACCAAACGATCTGAATAGAGTACGTTAGTTTTTTCTAAAGA
The DNA here is from genome assembly GCA_001586405.1 of Phoebis sennae. Taxonomy (NCBI): domain Eukaryota; kingdom Metazoa; phylum Arthropoda; class Insecta; order Lepidoptera; family Pieridae; genus Phoebis; species Phoebis sennae. The sequence goes on along the minus strand of LQNK01002995.1, from coordinate 73,548 downwards.
CGTTTAAAATGGAGCGAAAATTGATTCGATATTTATAATAATCTTAAAAACATTTCTAAGTAATTGAATTCAAATACGTGAGGGTGGTAACTTGCTATAAAGACATTATATATACTTACGAAATGAAGTCCATTTTTTTTCATATTCTAAATATCTTCGTGGAAATAAGTATAATAGACACACAATTTTTTAAATACTTATGAAGACAACTGCCAGCTATGTCACCCGTGACCACGCTTGCTGAAAAATGTTCGAAATAGAAATTAAACGAGTCGTTTTACTTACGGACACTTCAATACCCTGATTATTACCGCCCTTTATTGAAAACAAATTGTATCTGGAATACTATACTATACGAACTTGCATGTATAGAAAGCTCTGGCGCCAGTCAAGCATAGGGGAAAACACTTTTTTTATTTTTAAATTTTAAACCACTGTATGTACACAATAGTTGCAAATATTTTATTCTTTCTTTCCTTCTTACTTTGTAAATATTATTAAAGATATTTCTTCTTTTTAATCGTAGTGCTACCTTCTGTTTATATTCATTTTAATATCTTATTTAATTTTAATATCATATCATTATAATATCATACTTTCATGCATATCAGATTTACGTATCCACCCCTAATATGGCAGTCGGAAACGCATTAAAAAGTTAAAATAAATGACATTCGGTTGATGTATCAGGTTTCGTTTTATTTTTGCCACGTATAATAAATTGGCAATCGGAGATACGATGAATTCACCCGTTATTTATTGGTCTATTAATTTTTAAAATTCATATAATTATTTATCACGCACCGGTTTGTATTATTTTAAAACGCATTAAAATTCGTAATGAATGTCGAATCGGTCTTTCAATAGTTGGAAAAACAAAATGGACTGCAATAATTAATGTGGTTGGTAATTGCGTGATAAAATTGCTTTAATAAACCGATATTTGAGTATAGCAATCATGTAGAAGTGAAAATATTGATTTATTGCCCCAATTGGCGCAATGGATACAGCAATGGTCTATTGCGCCGGAGGGTGTAGGTTGGATCAACACAGGTATAAAATGATGATATGATGAACATTGTAATTTTCTGCTGTCTGGGTGTTACTGTATTATAGTATGTTTTTTATTTATTTTTGTTTAAGTATTGACTGCTCGGTTGGCGCAGTGGATACGTCTGTGTCTATTGCGCCGGTGGGTGTGGGTTCGATTCCCACGGGTAGAAAATTATGATGTGATGAACATTGTAATTTTCTACTGTCTGGGTGTTAATATGTATAGTATGTATGTATTAACAAAAAAAAGTATGTTTAAGTATGTCTATCAGTTATCTAGTTTCCATAGTACAAGCGTTGCTTAGTTTGGGACTAGATGGCGTTGTGTAAAATGTCCGAGAATGTTTATTTATTTATGTCTCAGAATGACATATTGGCATAAGGTTTTCCGAAGTTCCGCGGGTGAAACCGCGAGGCGCGGCTTGTAAACCACAAAGTAATGAACATGTAATCCACCTGAGCCCTGAAGAATGCGAAACTGGGAAGAAATGCGATAAAATCGAAGTTGCCGCAAGTTTAAAAGTCTAATTTCCCAGCGCAGCTCGAGCGCGGGCCAATGGGCTTGTTGAAAGCATATATAATATAGATATACTCATATACATTTTTATTATAATAATAAATACTTACCAGAAATAGACTGTTTTGTTTTTTAATTCGTTAAAACTGAATTCACATACACACATAGTAATAAATGTTAAAAATGAAAATAAACTGTTAGTGCCTGGATGTGCAGTATTATATAAATA
>LQNK01002995.1:44230-70151 GCA_001586405.1 Phoebis sennae | reverse complement strand
TCAGGTTTCGTTTTATTTTTGCCACGTATAATAAATTGGCAATCGGAGATACGATGAATTCACCCGTTATTTATTGGTCTATTAATTTTTAAAATTCATATAATTATTTATCACGCACCGATTCGTATTATTTTAAAACGCATTAAAATTCGTAATGAATGTCGAATCGGTCTTTCAATAGTTGGAAAAATAAAATGGACTGCAATAATTAATGTGGTTGGTAATTGCGTGATAAAATTGCTTTAATAAACCGATATTTGAGTATAGCAATCATGTAGGAATTAAAATATTGATTTATTGCCCCGATTGGCGCAGTGGATACATCAATTGTGTATCGCGCCGGAGGGTGTAGGTTCGATCAACACGAGTAGAAAATTATGATGTGATGAATATTGAAATTTTCTACTGTCTGGATGTTACTGTATTATAGTATATATTGATTTTTGTTTAAATATGTCTATCAGTTATCTAGTTTCCACAGTAAAAGCTTTGTTTGGGATTAGATGGCGTTATAGGTTCAGAATGTCATATTGGCATAAAGTTTTCAGAAGTTACGCGGGTGAAACCACGAGGCACAGCTAGTAAACCATAAAGTAATGAACATGTAATCCACCTGAGCCCTGAAGAATGCGAAACTGCGAAGAAATGCGATAAAATCGAAGTTGCCGCAAGTTTAAAAGTCTAATTTCTTAACGCGGCTCGAGCGCGGGCCAACCGGCTTGTTGAAAGCATATATAATATAGATACACTCATATACATTTTTATTATAATAACAAATAGTTACCAGGAATAGACTGATTTGTTTTTTAATTCGTTAAAACTGGATTCACGTACATACACACAAGCCTACAAATAAATGTTAGAAAATTGTTAATTTATTGCATCATGTTAGAAACATGATTTAACAACACATGAATAATAATAAAATAATAATAATAATAATAATGTTTAAAATGAAAATAAACTGTTAGTCTATGGATCTTTGGTCCGAGAGGAGGAGACCAGGAGTCCTATAGTACAGGGTCTATCTAGTTTAGGCTCCTGTCTCCCTCTCTTATCCTACTAAGTTTAGCTTTAAGTTTAAGATTAGTATCTATCTATCAAAATGCAGCAATATCTGTTGGTAGTTTTTTTTTAATTTAAACATACATTGGGACAGACAGCTAGAAACGATTTCGTTTTAGGCCCCCCTGTACACATCAGTAGACGCATACGCGGACGTCATGTCGATGAATAGCGGATGCATCGGCAGACGTAAATTACTTACTAACGACCGTTTTCAATATTCTATCTATCACTTGTTTAGCTTACTAAAGTCAGGCAAATCTGTCTATTTGCAACTACTTTGATTTCAATATGCTATCGACGGCTTTGTTATGACTTTTGACGACCAAATGTCATGTAAACTTAGATTACAATCTATCCATAACTTTGATACTTTATTGAAAACGGCCGTAAGACTGTCTACGGATATACATTACCACGTCTACACGCTCAAAGACGTCATCTGCTGATGTGTAGAGGGGACATTAGACAATAACTGTAGTGGAGTTCACATTATAAGCACAACAATCATTACGGGTGGCGTGCAGCCGGTAATGCATTCCCCGGAGCACCAGATTACATGCCCGTTCTACACTGATACTGTGCTTTATGACTCTATTAGAGATTTACATTTACTTAGCATAGTTTTACTTAGAATAAGGGTAGATTAATCCTTTTAATATTATAAATGCAAAAGTTTGTGAAGATGTATGTTTGTTACGGTTTCACGCAAAAACTAGAGAATAGATTGTGATGAAACTTGGTATACATATAGGTCAGGGATCAGAATAATATATAGGTTTATTACTTACTTATTATTATCATATTTTTTATTCGGAAAAGTTTTGACAAACGGTAATGAGGTTAACTTAATGTATAATGTAAACCGTAGCCCCTGAAATAACCTCAGCTTTTAGGAAGCCAAAAATAAGTGACCATAAAGAGTAGAGGGTATGACAAAGGCGTGAATAAGAGAAAATAAGAGAGAATAAGGATAGAATATAAGTAGATAGGGAAAGGTGAAAGGATCATGTTGTTTTTGTTAATGATTAATATTTCTATAGTACGAGTTAGAATTCGATACAAGGTCAAAGTGATGCTCAGTTCTCACCGATTATAACACCCTATTTTTGAACCAATAAAAATAATAACTAATCCAATACATTAACATAACAAAAAAATCTTCAGTCAGTACACAATATGTAAGTGTAAGAATGCCATAAATCGTCTGCGCATCTCCGCACGGCAGTGGACCAATTAGCACAAGATGGCGCATTCCCCTGGGGATGGCGTTATTTAATAGTGAAACTGAATTAAGGAAGAAATCGTCTCATAAATTTCATAAGTTTTTCTCTAAATAATGTTGAATATAAAAGGAAGATGAAACTTTAATGGATCGATCATTTTAAATGAGGTGTTTTTGAAATAATTTTCATTATTTCCATAATTTAGTCTATATCGTGCTTTTAATAGTGTTCGTCAATTCTTAAAAAAATATATTTCAAATTATGTGTCCATTAATATAAAAATGACTAGAATTGTGTCTATCATCCAAAAAATCTAAGCTCAGTACACAATATGTAAGTGTAAGAATGCCATAAATCGTCTGCGCATCTCCGCACGGCAGTGGACCAATTAGCACAAGATGGCGCATTCCCCTGAGGATGGCGTTATTTAATAGTGTAACTGAATTAAGGAAGAAATCGTCTCATAAATTTCATAAGTTAATCTCTAAATGATGTTGAATACAAAATGCAGGTAAAACTATAATTAATGGACCGACCATACTTAATGAGTTGTTTTTAGAATTAATTTTCATTATTTCCATAATTTAGTCTATCTCGTGCTTTTAATAGTGATAGTCAATTCTAAGGAAAAAACAAGCAAATCATATCCATTAATATAAAAATTACTAGGTGTGAATTGTGTCCATCATTGAAAAATCTAGACTCAATACACAATATGTAAGTGTAAGAATGCCATAAATCGTCTGCGCATCTCCGCACGGCAGCGGACCAATTAGCACAAGATGGCGCATTCCCCTGGGGATGGCGGTATTTAATAGTGAAACTGAATTAAACGGAATTAAGAAAGAAATCAATTAATATAAAACTCAAAGGTGACTGACTTACATAGTGATCTTCAACGCACTTCCCAAACCGATGGACAGATCGGGCTGAAATTTCGCATGCAAGTAAATGTTATGACATATGCACCCGCTAAGAAAGGATTTTGATCAAATCCCAATATAGCGGGGAAAACAGATATACGCGGGTAAAACCGAGGGGCACAGCTAGTTATGTCATAAATCTAAGTTAATCTCTAAATAATGTTAAAAGCAAAAGGCAAATAAAACTTTAATGGATCGACCATACTTAATTAGTTGTTTCGTAGGATTCATTTTTAATATTTCCTTAATTTAGTCTATCACACAAGATGGCGCATTCTCCTGAGGATGGTGTTATTTAATACCGGACCTGAATTTAATATTATTCATATAGAAGTGTCTCACGAACTTCATTTTAATCTCTAAATGACTTTGAAATGTATAATTGAGTTAGTCACTAGTGGGAAAGGTAATTTATTAACTTAGTATTAACCAAATTCACTTGACAAGGTTATACATTACATTGTGAAATCATAAATGTATACTAAGCATATGCCAAATTTATTAAAAACATACTTTATAAAGTTTTGTTAAGTACATTTTGAATCGGCGGTAAATTAAAAAATTAATCACAATTCAAAAGGTGCCTCTAATAAAAACCAATTGGATGAAATAAGCATTTAAACTTTGAAGTATAAGAAAAGAATTTCCAACATTTAAAATTCCTGACTGCTGATCCGCGTGGCTTCACTCCCGTAGCATAAAGTTATAATATAAATAGTCTATAAAACATAGCTTATATTACTCGTGGATAATGTAGCTTTCAAACTGTAAAATAATTTTTAAAATCGGTCCAGTAGTTTTTGGGCCTATTCATTACAACCAAACAAACAAACAAAGTTTTCTTATAATATTAGTATAGATGAGTTTAGTTCCTCTTGCATAACCCGATCCGGGCCCGTCTTCGCGGCGAAGCGACTCTAGTTTTTAACGAATGCCGTGAAAGCGTTAATTACTTCTACAGTAATTAATATGATTTAAACATCGGCAGACAAAGTTCAAGGGGTGAATGAGTTTGTTTATTACAAGTTTTAATATAAATATACGCATAATAGTCGCGAGCTTAATGCAGAAATTAGTTAGTTACTATAACTGCCAAGTTTAGCAAAGAACGACAGCAGCATATTATGAACTAGCCGCGGTTTCACTCGCTTAATTTCTGATCCCATGACAACTCCGGGATTAAAAGTAGCCTATATTCCGAACCCTTGCCAATATGTTTACCAAGATAATATTCACCTTAACTGTTTAATGAAGATGTCTGTCTGTTACTGAAGATGATGTGCGAAACCGGTCTAATTTTCAATTAAATAGTTAATATAGTGTAGAAAATATACAACTGTGGAACTAGTGAAGTGTTTTTTGTACAAATCTGTGAAGATACATATATGTATATATTATCTATAGTTCCATCAAGAGGCAACAATTCAAAATATAAATTATGTTTAAACAAGGTTTGATGTTCTCTCTCCCATGATCTATAGTAACATCTTCGAGGCCATTAAACACCATGACGTTATAGCTCCTATTGTGGTCTTCACTATAACGCGTTTAGATGTTATAGACTATGCTCACTTTTATTACTATTTACGAAAGTTTTAATATATTGTGATGGTCATCATTACAGAGCCGTCTCAGACTATTCTGGGGGCTTTGGGCACGCATGAATTTGGGGCCCATTTGGAATGTAAATTAGGTTAGGGTGCAAGCCGATGAAGCTATCTAGATCTAGAATTGGAAATGGTCCTCTCTATTCATTCCCTCTTTATCTTCATTAACCTACACTTCTTTTGATATTATGTTCTATTTTCTGTAAGTAAAAATTATAATTATATAGCAAAGTAAACTAATGCTAACAGATCCAGTGTTAAGGAGCTGGCATCTGTACATACAGGCGGGTCATACCCAGCCTAGCGCAGGTGCCATTGCACCTATATCATTGAACCTTGATGGAGAAATAAACAATTTATTTATTTATTTATTTAATCTGCTCCCTATCCACTCCTCTTCCACAAAATTGGCAAGACTTTTTTTGCTAGTATTCATACTGTGGCAGTCACTTCACAAGTAATCACACCCCTCTCTAGCATATAACGTATGTTCTCTTTAACTATTATTTACACAAGCTTTGATTTCCGTACCATGATCGATAACACCATCTACAAGGCCGTTAACCTTGATGCATAGCTCCTATTGTGATTCGCTATAACACCGGCCTCGAACATAACGTGTTGTGAAATATGGGAGACAATTGATATGGGGTAAGAAACACAAATATTGTTAGTCAAATACGATAGATAATCCTCTGTTTTAGAATAGTATAGAAAATGTTTTATTCATGTAAACTTTTTATAAAGTACTTATGAATTTTTTAAATAACCACAGGTTCGGCAAGTCGTTTCTATTGAGAAGATACCGGCATGTAACTCAATAGTTAAACTTTTGCGTTTTGTTCTTATATTTAAACACCTTAATAAGACTAGATCTAATAGACTAATTTTTTATAACCTAATTTTTGTTTTTCTTTCGTTAATTACTTTTAAGTTTCTCTTTATAATAAGGGTTGTCTCATGTCTGATAGAAATCGCTACATTGAATAGTTGTAACATTTTAATTCTCATATCCAATTTATAAGCAATACAATGTTTTTATTTCATAAATTTCAGATTTATATTTCAACGAAATTAATTATTCACATTTTTAATGAGTCATCTAAAAATAATACAAATAACCATTAATGGTGTAAACTTAAAAAGCGCTATGTAAAATTAATTCATAAATAAATTACAATATAGCACTAAATCAATTATTCAAATCATAACATAATTAATTATTTATTATATTAGTTTAATCTACATTACTTAAGTATCAACCTTTATCAATCATGCTCTCCTGGGACTTATCAAATTACTAGCCCCAAATAGATATATTATAAACGGAAGCTGTAACTAATATATCAAATTGATTAGTCTATTGTAATTTGCATCGGCTTTGCAAAACCGAAACAGTACATTTTGCGACATATTACAGTTTTAGGTCGGACTTACACTACGCTGGTTACATGTTGTAGATTTAAATTTGATTGTGACAGCCAAATGCTTAAGCTCTTTTTCTTTCTTTCTTACTAGGTAACAAAGAAAATAATATTATAATAATATAATTTATCAAAAGTTAACATAATTTCGTTAATCGGAAAAAATGCTATCTAATAAATTTGAATGTATGGCTACTACACAAACAACAAAAAAAGTGTTTCCAATTTTTTTGATCACATAGATAAAATTTTCTTTAATAGTATGTGAAGAAATGAAATAAAAATCAAATAGACATGCAATTAAGACACAATAGCTATATATAATTTATACAATAACTCTGATCCTATCATATAAGGCTTGGTGCGACCACAAAGCTGTTCCGATCAATCGAAACGTCTAGAACAATGCACGTTTAATCTATTAAGCATTCATGATTTAATGTGCGATATTCTTAGATAAACTGAATATAGAGTATTTTTCTATAACGAAGTTTATTTGTTAAATGGTTATTATTAATTAGTTAATAACTTTTTTTACTTCATCATATGGATACACACCGTCTTGGTATACTAAAAGTCTTGCCAATTGATGCATGCGTAACTGCTAAAATATACCTAGTATATTGGATGATAAAATATATATTAAACCCCGAAGTAAAAAGAAAAATAATACATAAATAATTTCATTTCATTTAATTGGCACCTCTTGATGGACCTGCCTTTACATTAAAGCTACTTTACATTCATCTTAATAATCTATACACAATATTTACTTCAGAAATACTTCAAACTAAATGTATAACATGCTTTTTCAGGACAGGAAACCGCGCAGTATCCTACGGCTTGGGCATCCCCAGCCACGCGGGCTCGTCGGTCTTCCGATAGTGATGTGTCTGTGCCTTTCTGTCTGAGGCATCATAGCTCCCGAAAGGATGACGTTATTTTATTGTATTAAAAAATTTTAAGCGACTAATGTGCCAATGTTCTACGTTCTACGTTCGTTCATATTTGATGAAAATCGGTTGAGCTGTTTTAAAGTAATATGATTACTATCGATCAGTGAAATTATATAAAATGTGTTTTTAGAAAATCAATAGGTTCGATTCCTGGCTCACTAAAGCAAGTTTTCAAGAATCCATGATGGATGTTTTCCTCAAAATCGGCCTCTAGACTTCTTTCAGCATTCAATTTCAAATTCAATTTCAATTTATTTTTCTAAATTGGCTTCTTTAAAGCTCTTTTGAAACGTCATATACATATTTTATTTTTTATTTACCACCGATTCGGAAGGCAGTATCTCTTATATCATCGTATCAAAGCCGATTTCAAAAATTCACCCGTATATACACGCGCCGCGTACAACTAGCCTTTCGACACAAAGGTGTCTTGTGAATAGATTAGTGCACCTCAGCGCAAGCAAACCACTGATTGTTTATTGCCTGTTGTGATCCATCGAAACATCTAGATCCTAGCAATTGTGGACGCATAATCTATTAGCATTGATAAACAAATGTACAATCAAACGATTATAGTATAGGATAACAATTTGTATATGAAATGCAATTTTGTATTGAAAAGTAATTACTTTTACAAATAATTGTTACATAACATAGTATGGCTTTGTAACCATAAGACCACCAATTATATATTTAAGTCATATTGTACCTATTTTAATTTTTTTTCTTTGGTGTGCAAAATAAAAAAGTAAAATGATTTGAATGAATGAATGAATCATTATAATTCATTCATTCATAGTATGCTTATATAGGACAGGAAACACGTAATCATAATGAAAAAAATAAAAAAAACAAATATCAAATCATAGTTTCATCTTAGTATGAAAAATGATAATTTTTAAATAGAAATACCATTGATCATCGACTACTAGAGTATATATAATCTATCTCTCTAACTAAGCTACATACAAGTTCCACCTCTTTAACTACTAACCCCAAAATAATAAAAGCTATTGCTACTTACACATTTCTATAATATTCTGTATACTGTTACAAGAAAGTCACAATATTTTCCATCCAAAATTCTAAAACGGCACACGAAATATCTCGAATAATTTTTACAAGATAAAGTGCCCAAAGACGCGGCGAGTGGGGAGAGGATGGAAGAGGGAGGCACTCGAAAACATGCTTTTTCCGCGTAATGCCTTTGAGGAAATTAAATAAACTGCAACACCGCATCATAAGCGTCCTTACGAGCGCACCGGGGGCGCCTGTCCGTTGTGTGACGTCACGATAGATATATTCTCGGACATATTGAGGCGACGGGTTAGAATACGTACGCTTACCCATTTCTATCTGTGGTGTAAGAGACGACAAAGGGTTATTGCATAACATATTCAGCAATAAAAGAGAGCCGAGCATTGAACACACGGACGGCAGAAAATTACAATGCTCCCAGATCATAATTTCCTAACTATGTGATCGAACCCACACCTGGGGGTGGAATAGATACTATATTTAACATTATAATATTATGGGGGTTTATGGGCCTATTATACTACACTATATTCAGAGCTCTTTTCAATATTGTGGGGATGTCCAAAAGCACAGAGTAGCGCTTATTACAAGTAAGAACGATCTGATCACCATAGATTACCTCCCTCCAGTAGTATCATTGAAAAAGTTATGTGTAATAGATCAGAAAAACTTCCTATTCTAAGTCAGTGTATAACGTACATTATTCTACATATAACGTACATTTAATCGGTGTTTTCAAATAGTAGCTATGGACATTTTAATATATGTTTTCTTAAGACCTCAATACTAAACTCGAGAATAACTAGAACGTTATTTAAATATAAAACAATATATTGTGAGAATTTTAATTATAAGTATACAAAATATCATAAAAATGTGCAACTTGCAATAGATTTGTACAAATACACAAAAATGTATTAAATTTAAACATTACCAAAATTTGTATCGTTTACAATGGAAACGCGCATTTCATATCGCATGCGGGTAGTCTGCGTGTTTGTCTCGGCTTTTCAGAAGCAAATACGATTTTACCTTACATTCACTACGTCTCAAGTGGTCGGGATTCGATTCCCAGGTGAGTGAACGCTTTGTACAAACGAGAGTGTTCTTAATTTTGAATATACTTAAGCTTTTGGAATCTGTCTTTTATAGAATAGGAAATGTGTCTACAAATAAACATGTCTTTCTATAACAAAGAAATGTTTCAACCATATTTAATAATATTAATCTAACGTAAAATCGATGCAGAATATTAATTTAGTATTTAAAACCGGCTTCCCAAAAGTATCCGGAGGTATATTGGGATTTGGGATGTAGTGAATAGGCTCAAAAACTACTGGACCAATTTTAAAAATACTTTCACCATTATAAGGCTACATTATCCACAAGTAACATAGGCTATATTTAATAGGCTATATACATAAAATTATGCTACGGGAGCGTAGCTGCGTGAATCAGCTAATATGTTATATGTATACGTGCAATTTTACGATAGAACCACGATATAAACGAAAATATACCTAAGAATTACAAGGTTCATAGTGCAACACACTTCTAAGCCATCAATCTCACAATAGTTTATACACATTGAATGCGCATTGATCTAAGACAATGCATGTTTATCCTATTGATACTCCAATAAATACATATTGTAAAACAACATAGTTCTCATGGATGTTACAATGGTGGCGGGTCAGAGTGGTTTGAACTTCCGATCGGAATACATGTCAAGATGAAGACTGTTTTTATTATTTTGGTGGCCAATTATTTTACTGTGAGTACTTTATTTTTATTATTAACCCGTTTGGCTCAATGGATGTGGAAATGGTCTGTTGCACTGGAGGGTGGGTTCGATCCCCACGAGTAAATTATGATGTGATGAACGTAATTTTCTACTGTCTGGGTGTTAATTTATCTATATATATATATATGTATTTAAAAAAAAAGTATGTTTAAGTATGTCTATTTATCTAGTTTCCATAAAGCTTTGCTTAGTGTGGGACTAGATGGCATTGTGTTAAATGTCTAGGAATATTAATATTTATTTATTGATATATTTTAAAACTTTGGCTGAAATTTGGTATGCAGGTAAATGTTAGGACGTAGGCATTCGCTATGAAAGGATTTTGATCAAGACCCACAGGAGCGGGAAAAACTGATATACGCGTGTGAAACTGCGGACCACAGCTAAGCTATTATATATAAAACTAGCTTTCCGCCCGCGGCTTCGCACGCGTGGGCTACTACTTTCTGTATTTTGTAGAGGCGCACAACAAAAGTCAAAATAATTACGGTCGCATGACCGCTGATATATGCGCATGTCTATAGTTTCTTTTTCATAATTTTCTATAGAAATAGGTTTGACCAAAATCTGACAGTACCCGCGGCCGCGCCTCTTCAAAATACAGAAAATTTTAGCCCTCGCGAACGCAGCCGCGGCCGGAGAGTTAGTTATTTTATTAAGGTTTTTAAGAATTCATTAAGCGTTTTTATCGTCTTAACCTATAGACATGCCTTTTATTCTCTTAACGTATACGTTAAAGTATAAAGAGGCATGTCCGCAACTCAACCAAAATCTCATATTGTCACGTGGTATGACACATTTACAACTTTAGAAGCGTATATCTAAAAAAATATTAATTTTAGCAAAAAACGCATTTAGAAACCTCTATTTTATTTTCAAATGCCTATGCAATGATATCTCATTTAATGATGTATTAGCGAATTTATTTTTTTACCCTCCGATTACGTGTATGGAGAGTCACCCTTAAAAATATTTTTTTCAAATAAAATGTAGCCTATAAGTTGAACCTAATATCGGTCTATCAGCATGTGAAATTTTATCAAAATCTACTTAGTAGTTATTACGTGATTGACGAACATACAAACACATAAACAGACAAACAGACAAACAGACAAACAGATAAACAGACAAACAGACAAACAGAAAAAAAAAATTCTAACCATGGTTTTGGTATCTGTGGAACATACATATTACATACCAATCACTCTTTTTGAAAAATATTCAATGTACAGAAATGGTTCGGTTACTCTTTTATTATATGTATAGATAATTGTTTTCTTTTGTTTGATATTACGCCTATGATCATCGGCTCATCCTATACAGCGCTCATAAATTTTAAGTGAATGGTAGAAATATTTAATTAGTATACCTAGTACTTTAATTGAATGAACACATTTATATTATTGACTTTAATCAGTAAGGATAACGTATTTTTTATTTTAAATTCGGTCCAGAATATAATATATAGGCTATGTTATATACGATACCATTCTTCGTTAATTATTCATTTATAAAAAATGATATAAGATATTTGAGTTTAATAAAAGCTATGAATGTTTTTAAAAAACTGCAGTTCGCTTAATTTATGTTTTACGAGACAATAATGTGTAACCGTCCATATTCTTTAGAGTAAACCCTCAATTATAATTTTTTTTAAAATATATATTTTTTCCTAAAGATTTTACTGTTTCATCAATAACATGTGACACTACAAACTTTTATTTATAAAACATTTACACCCAATCCAATTCCTCTTTTTCAGATATCAACAAAAGCCGAATCAACCGAAGATGACGTCACAACGTACACCGGTACATACAATAACTTCGTGCCTTCCACCGTCAATTTCCAGGACATCTACACGAACACTCTCCTCGCAGAGAGAGAAAGAGAAAACGAAGAAGTCAACCTGGACATCCCATCGCAGTACGTGGAATTCCACCCGAGAGTGTTAAAGATCTCCCGATTGACTCCACCTCCGAAAGTGATTCTAAACTCTTCGTTCTTAAAGAAAGAAGAGCACGTCACGGATCTCTCTTCTTCTACATCGACGACGGAAGAACCAGAGCCGGTGAGAGTGATCCCAGTGAGGAACCAGCACAGAGGCGTGCTGGACGTTCTCTTCCCAGCAGCTAGAGTGAGAACGTTTAAGAGCATCTTTGACACATTCAGACGAGTGCTCTCTTACACTTTTTAGCGAATGCTGTGTGATTTTGGTTTCTGGGGTTGTAAATAAATAGTATTTAATTAATCTGTTGTTTCTTTTCCATATTTTTTAAATAGCTTCATATATGTAGGTCTATGTGCATACAGGATGTATTTGTGAAGTGGTGTTTCAGGGGAAAATTCTGAACTATAGGGAATATCGTGTAATGCCGACATGTGGATGCTTAGCTTTAATATGCTTTACAAAAATCCTCTTTTTATACAGATATAGAACTTGGATTAACATTATAAGATTAACATCAAGTTGTTTTACAAGCTTTAAAAATATCCATCTCACCTACAACAACATTAAATCGTAATATTTATATAAAATTTCATAGTAACACGATTAAAATTAAAAAGCTAAAGTCCCGTGTCCTCTAAAGGAGCAAAGGGTGGATGTTAAATCCGTTTTACTGATCATTTCTTTATTTAGAGACAAGTCAGTCATCAACCTTCTATGCCCTGTCAAACGAAGACAAATTTTTCTTCACGTCTCCCCTGGGGATGGATCCCAGGACCTGTCTGTAGCTTGTAACGTCTAACGTGCTAATCACTGAACCAACAAGGCGATCACATGAAAAAAATTATACACAAATTAATTTATTAGAAAATGACAAAGGTCATAACATCGAGCAATTACAGTGCTAAGAGTGCTTCACACGAGCGTACTCGGGCGAGAACGTGTTTCACACTGATTGCACTAATTACTACTACGACCATCGAACCACTACTAGCACAAAATTTATTTGGGTAAGCGCCAATTTTAAAATGTCTTTTTACACTAGAAAAATATTAAGTTAAGCTCCATATTAACTGATATTTAAATAATCAAGAGTAAACATCATATTTTCAATTTAAAATAAGTTACCAATTTTAAAGCTTAAGACTATATGAGAAAACCTAAAAAAATTAGATGCTATGTGAACAATTGTCAACAGAAAAATAGAATGGGATGGAATGGGGTGCGATGAGATGCGAACATTTTTTATTCGTCCATAAATTAATTTGTTAGAAAATAACAATATAAGAGTGCTTCACACGAGCGTTCTCGAGCGAGAACGTGTTTCACACTGATTGCACTAATTACAACAACGACCATCGAACCACTACTAGGAAGATTATTTTTTGGGTTAGGGCCAATTTTTAAACGTCTTTTTAAGCTCAGAAAATACTATAACATATCCTTACTTATTTAAAATAGGGAACAATCTTACTTGCGACTTGCAATGCTTAAACTTAACCTTCTGTAAAATATCCATAAGTCATATAGACGCCAATTTTATTCGAAAATTGTAACATGATATTTTACTATGTTAAAAGTTACGCTATGATCAAAATAAAAACACTACATTATTGTTTATTAAATGCTTTAAATTCAAATAACGCAATAGAATACCTACATCATAATCTGTTTTTTTTAATTTAAAAAATAAATTGTGTTTTATA
This sequence comes from Phoebis sennae, assembly GCA_001586405.1. Classification (NCBI taxonomy): domain Eukaryota; kingdom Metazoa; phylum Arthropoda; class Insecta; order Lepidoptera; family Pieridae; genus Phoebis; species Phoebis sennae. The sequence goes on along the minus strand of LQNK01002995.1, from coordinate 56,454 downwards.
TTCAGCCAGGAACGCAAACAAAAAGATTATAATATTATAAGAAAGTAAGTTCCTTAATATTCAAACAAATTACATCCCAAGAAAAGACTGCTTGATGCGACAAAAGCTATTTTACGAATAATACAATAAGTCTAGAGCTCTGGGTGAGAAAAATACTTTTATCAAAGTTATTGCAACTAACTGCAGTTCTTTATTTCTTATTTTGTTTATTTTAAAATGAACCTGCGATGTTGCCAACCTTAGGAACTTATTTTAAGGAAGATTTGGGAATTCTTTTAAATATATGGTTGAGTAAATGAAAAATAATTATATTGTTTTCTTTGAGGAATACAATCGGTCATTTTGATAAAACCGTGGAGATAGGATAGAACGTTTTCCTAGAAAATCTTATTACTCCTAATTTTTTATTTGCTATCCTTCTGATTTCATACATCTTAAATTCTATATTTTTATATCTATACCTATGAATTCATCGCATATTTATTGATTGTATAGTCATGCTAGATGTATGCTTAAAAGGCTTTGACATAATTACAAGCATCGCAAGTCGCAACCAACGCGACATATATTGAGCCTGAACCTTATTGTTACACAATACACACCAAATCATACTTCGTTTTTTTTGTTTGTATTTTTCTATACCGTTATTTGTGATGACGATTAATTGATTTACTTTCTTTCAATTACAAATGACGATTATATGATAAAATGATATACTCTCTCTCTCTTTCAAAAATAAATCAAACAACATTAAAATAAAAAGATTTTTTGTAAGTCGTCCCACGCTGTCACTATATTTTACAGATCTGTTAAAAAGAATTCAAACCAACAGAAGTAAAAAAATACGCAAAAAAATTAAACCAAACTCATCACAGTGGGAAAAAACACCAATCCAATAAAGTGCTGAATTTTCAGTATTCACAAAAAAAGCCGACGATGTCGGACTTGGAAGGGAATTTCAAAGCAATGGATCATGGCTGATAACGCATTATAAACTATCTCTGAGATTTTGTTTTGGACTTGGAATAAAATTCCTATATTAATTTAAGTACCTTTTCAAAATCTCATCTTTATGCCTTAACCATCCCAATTAACGTAAATGTATATTAAATTATATGCTTTCACTACTATAAATATTTTCTTAAAGACATGGCTATTATTAAAAATATCAGGTAATTTTGTAAAATAATATAAATTCACTTTTTCCAACATTAATTATTTAAGCTTTTTTTTTAAATTAATTTCATCAACGACGACGACGAAATAAAACAATATCCTAGACTAGACTTAATAAAGGAAAATAATGTAGGTAGTATCTCGATATTGGTTGAGGAGTTGCCAATAACCAAAAGAAGTAAAATAAAAACTAATACTCAACATACCTTTTATTTAATGCATACATACTACAGATAAATTAACACCCAGACAATAGAAAATCATCACATCATCATTTTCTACTAGTGAAGATCGAAACCTTCAAGCCCAATAGACCATTGCTGTATGCGCCAATCGTGCATCAAATAACTTTAAACATTTTCTTCGAAATCCCTTTAAAATCTAGTCGAGTTCCGAGACATCGCGAGTTTTTCAGTGCCGTTCATTTTTATTAAAATGAACTTAAACCCGCTGACTGGGGACAGGAGGTGATAATTTTTATTCAGAATCTCTAAGAAGTCTTTATAATAAATGTGCTTGATTTTTATTTTACGACACGGGAAACTTTGAAGGGTGGATTTTTTTATATGCTTTTTTTTATGTTTAGTTTGAAATAGGAACAATATTTTTTTTTTATATAAAGACAAACACATTTTTATACTTTCAATTCCACTATATTAACACTGTTTACAATAATAATAAGTGTTAATATAGTGGAATTGAAAGTATAAAATTTGTTTGTCTTTATATAAAAGTAATATGCAATTCCATCAAGAAGTATCAATACAAAGTATAAAGTATATTTATTAAACTTCAGATTGGCAATTATATTATGTGTGTGTGGCAAGTCGTAAGAATGTTATTTACCAAGATTAATAAATATTTTTCCTACAAATGTTCATCCTAACAAACGTTCCTCAGATCCTAAATCCTCTCTTAGAGGCTGTTTGGCAGAAATCGCTCCAAACGATAAGGCCTTTTCCGCCTTTTGTGTGTAATGTTACTGTATAGTAGTCTTGAAGTTTTATATATAATAGTTTTCTTTACAATAAAGTATTCATTCATTTATTTCAAATATGTACTACTATTACATTTACACTTCTCTGGTGCCTTATTTTTGTGAGTCATTTAATGTAGCTTCTAATTTTCAGTTTAAACAAAACTGGAACTAGACGAATTAAATAATATCCCAAAATGGCATTTTATTTAATGCATGGTCGACAAAAACTTCAAATCAAATCAAAAATTATTCAAACAAAATTATAATCCTTAACGAAACGAAACAATAGATCGGATTAAACGAAAACTTAGGGGTTAACATGGAAATGAAATTAAACAGAGTCGGGTTTACCAGTAATGGTTAAAGGCGGCCGATGGTGCGGAAACTCGAAAGAGTTCGGATTTCGACTTTAATTGAAACAAGATATTTTTACGGTTAGTATAAGAATTACGGTCAGCAAAAAGACGGGGATTTTTAGATAAATTATAGATACAATACTATTTACTGTAGTAAATGATACTTTAGGCATACTGTAACATATAGTACCTAACGATTTGATATTTTAATTAAGATTAATGTTTATGTACTTAGCTAGCTTGTTCTTAAGTAACGATAAACTCTGCTTCAATTAATTTGGGTTTTATTCTACAGTCATTATTTGTCTTAATATGTATAATAATAAAAAATACCAATTGAATATCATCGTCATTGCCACCTAAACATATTAACAAATGATCTTTACTATCATTTGATTAAAAAATCTCTGTTTATACAAGTAATAAGGTAGGATTTAGATGATTTAAATCCTCAAAAGAAGGCATAACAGTAAAAGATTCACCTCACAGCATACATAAGCACAGATAAAAGAGAATATATACGATATAATTTGAAATTCAGTCGGCAGCCGCCCCGAACGCGTGCAAGCGTTAAATGAATGAACTTTTATAACTTAGGTCCTACTCGAGGCTTTAATACCGACTTTGAGGTTTCGCCGCCGTGATGAACAGCGCCCTTACTTTTAATGACTTTTTGCTAATATTCAGAGGTTTGCTTTTTAGACGAAAAAAGTTCAAACTTTGGGGTACGGATTAGCGTACACCCTTATAAGAAAGATACATCGTAAAATCTGCATGGTAAAATGTACAAAATATAGAAATTTATTTCGTGTACAATTTAATTCCGTTCTAACCATTTCCACTAAAAGTTTCCCCATTTTTAACCGGTTACCTAGTCTGCCGCTCACAGACAAAATTTTTAGCACAAACTCATTTCGTGCGAGATTAATAATACTTACAAAAGCCGTGTCCGTAAAACAATTTAAAACTAAAATAAGCTTTGCCTGAAACGTGAGAGGGCAGCACTCGTCTATTTTTCATCATTTGCATATCGTTGGCCGAGAGAGGCGCACGACAACGCGACTGAGCGTGTAAAACAGATTTTCATATTTAATTTTCTATTTAGTATAATTTCATACATGTTTTCCGTACTTTGGCATGTATTAAATTTGCATGAGGAATGAAACTACGCAATTTAATAACGTAGCTTTTTGGAATGTTACCGCAATATGACTCCGAAAGATTATTCTTTGAAATTGTGTCTAACGCACAATGGGTGTTATGAATGTCTTTATTGTTAGTAAATATGGGAACGATGTTCGTTTTGCCACTTTTAAGATGTCTAAGATAGTAAGAGCAATGCTTCTTAGTGCTTATAGCGCACTTTTGCTTCACCTTTTTCTTTACTACTTAAAACCTCACGAAGAAGTTATAGAACTAAAGTACTTAATTCGAACACCAGGAACGCTTCGAAAGATTGAACGCGAAATAAAAAAGAACAAAAACAAATTACCTATGTTGTTTTTGAATTTTACAAGACCGAATAGATTGCCGACGGATTTGAAATACATTTTAAAATGGACGCAGGCATATTCGCACTACAGCACTGCAATATTCAAGAATGGGCAGAAAGCATTTCTGGACCACAATTGTTCACACTATAATTGTTTTTTAACGAATGACAAAACTTTGTTAGTGGACTTAAGACATTTTGATGCGATATTGTTCGATGTGGAAAATAATTGGGAAGATCATCCGCCACTTAGAGCTCAATATCAAAGGTATATTATGTTTATTAATTCCTTTTAACTTATTTATTTATTGCACACAAATCATTAATAATTTAATGTCGTGGGTTTAACAGTTTATAATGTCCTTTTGTGTAATAGCAAACTACTGCATCCCTAACATATCTAATTAAGAACTTGTTCCATTTTTGTATACAAATTATTTGACGAAATACTTCTAATCCAAGTGTAACATTTGCAGAACATTTAACTTAATGAATTAGTAATGAAAACAATAAATTAGTTTTCATTCATCATTCATTTAAAATGTATTTATTCCTAGGTACATTTTTACTGCATCAGAATCGGCAGCCAACTATCCAATATGTGACGAATGGTTCGAAAACTACTACAACTTAACATGGACGTATAAGCTAAACTCCGATATACCTTGGACTTACATCACTATTCTGGACAAAAATAATAATTTCATCGGCCCTAAGATTAATATGACGTGGATAGACCCAATGGATCCTACGTCAGATTTTGTGAAGAAAAAACTGGTTAATAAAAAGAAGGCAGTAGCTTGGTTCGTTTCGAACTGCTATGTTAAAGAGAGACAGATAGTAGCCAATAATATAGCGTTATCGCTTTCTAAATATAATTTGAAGTTGGATATCTACGGTTGGTGTGGTAATAAGACGTGTCCGAGAGATCGCATTGAAGATTGTCTCGGTTTGCTGCAAAGGGATTACTTCTTTTATTTGGCGTTTGAAAACTCAATGGCTGAAGACTATGTGACGGAGAAAATTTTGTATCCATTGAAGCATTATACTGTTCCTATAGTGTATGGAGGAGCTGATTATTCCAGGTAAGGTTTTTATCTTTTGCTTCTTCTTTTATTTTTGACCCACTTGTCTCAGACGAAAGTTTTAATCAACAAAACGATAGATACATAGATAATTTCATTAATTGATTTTCTCATATTCTCATAAAAGTTATTGTAGCATAAAACGGGAAATATACAATTGAAATTCGTTTTTCACATAAATGTAATATTCTCACATATTGTCCAATTAACAATTAAACAATGCTGATCGATTGCGTACTCATAATATTTGATAAAGGTTTCGAATGTCTATGTGATATAGTCTATTAAAATCATGTTTTATGATTGTCAGATACTTTCAAATCGCAATGTTTTGAATTTAAAATTATGCTTAGTTTTTTTATTACTTTTTTCTTTACAACTCGTTTTTTTACCATACAACCTTGTACAAAATTTCATCCAATTTTTATCAGTGGCTTAGGCGTGAATAAGAGACAGACAAACAGACAGATTTACTTTCGCATTTATAATATTAGTTAGGATAGTAAGTAAGTAAAGACGATAAGGAAGGATATACGCGTGCTCCCTTTTCTTCTTCTTGAAAAAAAATAGAAGGAAGGGTTATTATCTATAATTATACATATAAATAAAAATCAACTTTCGTTCATTAGCCTCGCTAAGACTCGAGAACAGCTGAACCGATTTAACTAAAGGGAAAGTTTAAACGATGAGCAAATATGAATAAATTTTTTATAGAATATTAAAAAACCACAATTCTATTTTTCCATACAAATAGTTCGTGTCCAAGTCACGTTTAAAAATAGTGGTATGAAGTTGACCGGCTCAACTAATATTATATAAATATATTTTTATCGTCACTATCAATGCAAATATTTCACAAAATACCTCATACACGAGCAGTTTGATTACAATAAAGACGTTTCAGGTTTCTTCCGCCGACGTCCTACATTGATGCTAACAAATTGAATTCTGATGAAATAGCTACTATTATAGTTGAAGCAATAAATAACCGAAAGGTGTATGAAGAATATTTTAGGTAAGTAAAATATAATGCTATATGTTGCAATAGAATTGATAATTATAATATGTTGTTACAACCTACTTCCTACGAATCCTCCTAATACTATAAATATGAACGTTTAGATGTTTGACTTTGTATATCAATTACACCATAACTGCAGCACGGTTTAGATGAAATTTCGCACACAGATGGAATATTAGCTGGATTCGGTGACAGGATACTTTTTATTGATATATATGCGCCTAATTTCATGCAAGCGAAGCCACGGATATCAGCTAATACATTTTACCGCGTCTTTGGCACGAAATGGATGTATAGAGAGATTGTCATCTTCAAAAGATGAGGATGGAATTATAAATTGTACTTCTTCTTTCAATACCTTACCTACATACATATTCCATAAGTAATATTTACCATATATAATATCCCATAACTCCAAAAACTAAGAAGTAACTGCCATATTTTTATACGAACGTTTTGTAAGACAAAATTCTATATTTATCAATATTGATTTTTTCAGGTGGCATAACCATTACATCTACAAGGAATCCCCAGTGGTTGCCGATGTATGCTCACTTTGTAAACTCCTCCATACTCAAGATAGTGTGTACAACTCACTGCACAACTTTAGGCGATGGTGGAACCCGAATTATGAGAAGCTTTGTAAGAATGAGAAGAAATTCGTTGACTTGAAGAGTGGATAATTAAATAGTGGATAATTTTTGTTTTTTATTAAAATTGTAATTTTTTTAGAGTTTTTAATTTAATTAGCAGTTATTTAACACTTTCGCAAGCGATTTGTAAATAGTATTCTCTATCTAGTTGAAGTTTCACAAATATCAAAATTACATCCGGAATACAATAATCATCTCAAATCCAATTCAGAATAGGATATTTATTAGATAAAATTACTTAATCATACATTTTTAAGACTGATGTATGTCAATACTGATAAAATAAAATATTTTTATTTTTCAGAAAGTCGAAAATTACTTTTCGTAAATAATTGACTTTATTGTGAATAATCAAAGATAAATATGTAGCAAGAAAGTAGATATTAACAAAAAACACTTACAATTTATTCACGAAATACTAATAATAATTAGCGCTGAAGGATTGATATCGTTTGTATGAAATTCAATGGGACATTAACTATCGAAAGATTTCAATAAACGCTTGAAACTCTTGGACCGCTCGTTATCACCTCATATTATGCAATCCTCTAGAATTATTCCAGTAAAAGCTATTAAAAAAAATAAATGGAAAGAACACTTATACATTATTTTCGTTTTTTTATATAAAATGAACTTAAAAAAATTGAGAGATAAAACTAAGACATTCAAAATAATGTAATTGAAAATATTCATAAAATTCAACCTTCATTGTTAGCGTTGCTTGATAAAGTCGATCTATGAAACTCAATTGGACACTAGCTACCGAAAGATTTCAATAAACGGGTCATTTGAAATTCCCTTGAACCGCTCGTTACCACTCATATCATGCAACACTGAAATAATTCCAGATAAAGCTGGTAAAAAAGCTTAAAAATAAAAGGAAAGTACCTACCTAATTGTATTTTTTTATAAAATAAAAAAAATCGTTTTTTAAATGGCATGATGATTGATGATCAACACGATTTTATTTTAAATCAATTCATCAAATCCTATGTACATTGTTAGCGTTGCATTGTAAAGTCGATCTATGAAACTCAATTGGACACTAACTACCGAAAGAATTCAATAAACGGGTCATTTGAAATTCCCTTGAACCGCTCGTTACCACTCATATTATGCAACCCTCTCGAATAATCCCAGTTAAACTCCATAAAATATTGTCTTACATTAGAAAAAAAATGGCAGAAGTTTAGTGATAAATAATAAATTACTTTTTAATAATATCCATCCTACTATTTCCGCGGTTTCACCCGCGTATGTAGCCCATTCCGATGGGATTTACATGACTGAACAAATTCTTTCGTATGCCCCATCTTCATATCATCAGATGTATCTGCGGACGTCATCTGCGGATGCATCTGCCGATGTGAAGACGGGGTATTAGCGGACGTCATAACATCTACCTTCATGCCAAATTTCAGCCCGATCCGTTCAGTCGTCTCGGCATTGATAGAGATCACTATGACAGTTAGTCACCTTTAAGTTGTATGTGTATTTGAATTAAGTTTATTTCAATTGCATGTTTGTTAATGAATCACACAAAACGGTTAAACACAATGTACTTAATGGAATTTAGCACACCTAAGCCTAGTTAGAGCCTGGAGTATTATTTTACCTCGGTCCATACAAACGAGACGCACCCACCATTATTACAAAAAAAAAATGACTTTTACTAACATCATTATTTCAGAAACCTTTAATAATTGTGCGTTTCAATTCTCTAACTATCCAAACCTTCAAATGGAAATCCCTTCAAACCGCTCGTTAAGCCTTCTTACCCTTTATCGGAATAATATCAATTAAAACCTGATTCTACTTTTAATACTTAAAAACGCTGACCGTTTCAATCAAACGACTGGAAATTCGAGGATTATTGAATTATAGAACGCTGAGTTTGACGTTCTAATTATTTGACGGAATTTAGCGTAGAATAAAAACTGCGAGAGAGAATCGGTTTCACAAGCGTATACCTGTCGTTCCTGTGGGTTTTCCGAGATGAAAACTATATATTTATAATACTTCATTGTACAGAAATACGACATAAATAAAGTACAGACATAAAAAGATGTGTACAAATAACGGCCTTGCTCAGTGATTTAGGCATGAAAAGGAACAAATAAAGTTACTGTTGCATTTATAATATTAGTAGGGATATATGGATTAATAGGGAAGTAGTGATTTGAACAATCCTGTTTAAGATTGATAAAAATAAGATTGTGTATAGGTATTGTTATTATTAAATGGCTAAATGACTGTTATTTATAAATCGATTAGAGATCGATTCCAACATGTTTAGTTCATATTCAAGCCGGTTCTAATAGTAAAATATAAAATAAAATCGTTTGTCAACACAATAAAGTGAAAATAAATTAATAAATAAAAATACACAGATGAAAAGTAGTTACTTTTTCATTAGTATATTCTAGCCGTTTCTTAGAAACTATTAAGCCTTTTTTGCTTAAAATTAAATCTTTGTTTCATACTCAGTTTCAAAATAAGTAAGCCCCAGTGAACATCTTTATTTAAATCACGACGAAATATTTGAATTTATTATAATAATAAAATATATTTTATATTTCAAAAATGTTTCGTCCCATATTTCATATATTTGTATCCAGTTTGGAGTTCTTTACATTATGGTACGATCAAAAGTATGTAGAAATTGTATTTTTGGAAGAAATGATGGGGTATCCCTTCAAAAACCGATGTCTTTACGTAACAATTTGGAGCCTTGTAAGTTATTTTTATATTTCTTATTAGAAGTTACTACTTTGAAACGTTTTATTTTATACTAGCTTTTGCCCGCGGCTTCGCACGCGTAGACTACAAAATTAACATAGTTGTTATAAAATCTTATTAAATTGTAAATAGATAAATGCACCGACTTTGTATAGATTTAACAAAAATGAAATAAAAGTTATTTTCTACTTTTTAGAGCGAGGAAGTCGGTTCTATTTTTTGGCAAAAATTTTTATTTTACCCTTTTTAGTGTCCTGTGAACGGTCCATCATCTAGTCACAATTCAGTTGATATATACATCATTAAACCTTAACCGCAGAGCTTATTCCGTTGATTTTCGAGGAGTTCCCTGGAATATCTTCCACATGGATGATCAGACTTGACCCAAATTTCTATGGGACCATACATGAACTCTACTCTTTCGAATGCAAAAAGAATTTTCCAAATCGGTCCACAAACGCCGGAGATATGCGGTAACATACATAAAAAAAATACGGTCGAATTGATAACCTCCTCCTTTTTTTGAAAGTCGGTTAAAAATTATATTATGACTTTAATTATAAGTATTTTAATTACACGCTCGTCTATATAAATAACTTTAAAATTTAATCGGAACCAATATCTATACATATAATAAAACAGTAACCGAACCATTTCTGTACATTGAATATTTTTCAAAAAAAGCAATTGGTATGCAATATGTATGTTCTATAGATACCAAAACCATGGTTAGAATTTTTTTTTTCTGTTTGTCTGTTTATCTGTTTGTATGTGCGTCAATCACGTAATAACCACTGGGCAGATTTTGATAAAATTTCATATGCTGATAGACCTATGTTAGGTGCAACTTATAGGCTACATTTTATTTGAAAAAATATTTTTAGGGGTGGGTTTTCATACATGTAAACGGAGGGTATAAAAATAAATTCGCGCTTACATCATTAAATGAGGTGTCATTGGATAGGTCTTTAAAAATAAAATACAGGTTTCTATAAGCGTTTTTTGCTAAAATAAATATTTTTTGACATATGCGCTTCTGAAGTTGTAGAAATGTCATACCACGTGGGCATGTGAGATTTTGGTTGAATTGCAGACATGCTTTTTTATACTCTTAACGTAGAGATTAAGGCGTTAAAACACTCAATAAATTCTCAAAAACCTTCAAAAAATAACTAACTCTCAGCTCGCGGCTTCGCTCGGATGGGATACAATTTTCTGTATTTTGAAGAGGCGCGCGCACTGTGAGGTTTTTTCAAACCTATTTCCATAGAAAATCATAAAAAAACTATAGACATGCAAATATATCAGCGATCCTGCGACCGTAATTTTTTTAAACTTTCGTTGTGCGCCTCTAAAAACTACAGAAATTAGTAGGCCACGCGTGCGAAGCCGCAGGCGGAAAGCTAGTTTTATATAAATGTTTTCTAAAAACTTAACAGTAACTTAATAGTCTCTAGGTCAGACAATTTCTAGGAATATATGTTCAGATTACATAAGGAATACTCATACAATAAATCAACTAAAAACAAAATAAAAATATGAGATAGATATAACCTAAACAAAATATGTATGTAGGTGCAATCTTTGCCGATTCCATCCTCCCTATGTTCCCTAAAGAAATAATAGAACGAAAGTGGGACTTATGACAAAACAAAAAAAATATTTATGATTTAACCCAAAACAAAACAAAAATAATAGTGTTACGAATTAATGATGAAATATTATTGAACTGTGAGAATGGGTATCGAATTGACAACCGTTCGCTAAGTTAGATTTAACACATTCAAGAGCACAATCGACACAACACTCGATCAGATTGTATTTTTTTTACTAAGAACCTTTTTAGGTACATAGGTAGGTGCTACATAAAAAACGTTAATTTCAATGTTACAAAAACTATAACCTCCTCTACTATTAGTTGTTTGTTGTACATGCAGCTATGCTGTACGCTGTATAATGTGTGTTGTATGACATAAGATGTAAGCCGTACGCCGGATGCCGTATGTCGGTGCCAGAAGTTGTATGCTGTATGCGTTACGCCTCATGTCCCCCAGCCTTCGTTCCCCGTTCCCCGATCCCTGACTCCCGGCCTTCGTTCCCCGTTCCCCGACCCCTGGCCCCGGCCCCATGCCGCACATACACCCCTCGCTCCCAGCTACAGGCCCCCGGCCCCGGGCCCCAGGCCACAGGCCCCCAGCCCCCGGCCACCCTGAGTCACGGGTAAAGTAAGAAATCCAATACAAAAATATTGGTTTGCTTTTGGTATCCCATATATCCCTTAAAATAGTATTAATAATTAATACTTAATCTTTATAATTTATTGAGAAGTAATTGCTAAAGCAATTGGTAAGGCGGCGTTTAACGTTTCATGTTTTTCCAACATATCTTCGTTTTTACTGAACTAATTTTAATGAAATAAAAATGGAATTGTAGATCTGCGGACATGTCGCTCAATTGAAGTGAAATGAGTTTCGATATGTCTAGTGGAATTACGTCATAAATTAGTGATGACCTTTTTAGATTACGATTTTAGATGATCATTTACGATTATATTAAAAAAATAATAAGCCATTATTATTTATTTGAATGTATTTCGTTCACGGTTACACATTATTGTTATTATTAAGACATTTATTCACAAAAAACTCGATTTATTTATAAAAAACATCTAATACACCTTAAATACTTTTTTCAAATAAAAAATAAACTATGAAGTCTCTGAC
>LQNK01002995.1:26569-37143 GCA_001586405.1 Phoebis sennae | reverse complement strand
CGGTCAAACAAATTAATAAGACTAGTTTTTTTTGTTCATAACAAAAGGCAAATATAAATAGATCAGCAGCTAACAGTTCTTGTACTAAGTGACGAACAATACGTGTTTCAAAATTACTTAAAGTGTGCCTAAAGAGATCTTTGTCATCTAATTAAAATAGAGCCAAACCCAAAAATCAATACAAAAAATAGATATTACTAACTAAGAATCTTCAAAGCCTAATTAATATAATTATTGGAGTTAAAAATAACAAGCACCTCGAAACTCCAAAATTGGGTTTGAACAAAAATTACAGACGAAGCCAAAGTTGCTAATTAGTTTTCTTAGCGCAGTCTGCATATGGGCACTTTCGAGATTCCAGATCTTTCCCAACTTTATATGACGTTTTAAGAAAATATCGATATCGCGCAAAAAGTTTTAAACATTTACATAATATATCTAAAATTATTGCAAAGTTAATCCCATGTTATATAATTTATACAGTAAAATAAAAACTTTGCCTGTGATTTGCTTTTATCATTTATATTACTGTCTATAACATATAAAATGAAAACCAAGTCCTTATTTTAATAAATGCGAAAGTAACTCTTTCTGTGTCTTCTTTAGGCCTAAACCACAAACCGATTTGGATGAAATTTTGCACAAAGATTGTTTGAAACAAGAAAAGATCATACTTTTATATCGAAAATCCCGTTAATGGGAGATAAACGAGAAACCGCGGAGCACAGCTAGTTCAATAAAAAATAATGCGTGCACTGGACTTCACCAACAAAAGAAATAATATCTACGGGTGGCAAGTTTTGTTTTCATTCCAGACGTAAGTACAATTCGGACTGCCAGATTTTTTACAAACAGACTTAACATCAGATGAATCCTTTGTCCTCTGAAACAACAGACAAACCAACAAACACTATGACGTGTTAACAGCACGGCGCGTTTAGCTAACTGCATACAGTTCGCCTACAGTATAAACTTAGCAATGCTTCGATAAGCGCTTACACTGTAGTGCAAGAGCTGACGAGAAAATATACCTAAAATATTCCTCTTATCTTTAAAACACCCGACATTGCCATGACAGGCGCCATGCGTTATCCATCCCTTCCATTTTTTTGAAAGAAAGAAAGAATAATCATTTATTTATCTCTACAACAGCACAGAAGAACATCATAGATAAAAAACATTTTTCTATCCTATGCCACTACCATACGTCATACGTCAAAATCCGTCCAGCCGTTTAGACTGTAGGGCGTGCCAAAGAAATGGACTTACAAACATACACTCAAAAAACATCACAAATATTCTATGAATTTATGAATGTCGTAACTCTAGATAAATAAATCCCCAGCTCTTAGACTACTTGCTTATCTTAACTGCAAATGTAAGCGCACTGTATAAATAATGGGTTTTCTTATAAACTACTAGTTTATACCGCGGATCTGCTCGCAGTTAATTTTCATAAATATTCAGGCCTTGTACTAGATAGAGCGGTTTCAGCTTACACCAAGTTTATAACTTACATTAACGTTTTAAAGGATATATACACTCCGCATTTAAAGGGACATTAGATATTATGATTTTATATATCTTATGCCGGCGCTAGACATGTGCTCACATCAGTGGTCACTTCTTTGGACTACGCGCAAATGTGGCAACTGGCAAGCACACAAACATTCGACTTTGATTCCTTTGCTGTTCGTTAAAAAACCGACACGGAAAGACAAAGCGCACTTATTTTTATGTAATACTTTTATAAGGATTTTAACGCGGTTAAAGCGGTGTAAAGCATTCCAATTTTCAAAATATCATATTCGTGAAAATAAGTGGAGGTAGACACATAATTTTTAAAACACTCATGAAGACAACTATCATATTAGTCACCCGTCCGCTTCGCTCGGTCACAGATAATATAATACTATATTGCTCGGTCAAAAATTACAGATAAAATATAAATTGCAAATCGTAGAACTTCCAAAATTCTAAGCCAAAATAACAAATATATAATTATACATAATTAACATTGAGAACTAGTGAAAATCAGTTTTAAGGTGGCTCATATTTGGCTAAGCGGTTATCCTATATGTATATTTTTTAATAAAATTAAGAATGAAAATATCCAAAAATTAAAAATCTTTTGATATTTTTATTATTTTATCTAATACAATCATTAGTGGTCTCCCAAGCTATTATTTTTCATCCAATTAATCGTTCTTAATGAAACACTGAAACTTTGTTTCTAGATAATAGAAACCAATACCAATTAGCGGTAATAATAAACTCAGACTTTCTCGAAGAAAATCTTATAGATTAAGTTACTTTGCTTTATAAATTTTATTACAAACAAAGGATTTGAAGCACCATATTAATATTTTGAAAAGGAAAGATTTATATACTTGAATATTTGTCGATACTAATGTTATAAAGGGGGAAGATTCGATTGTTGTTTGTTTGAATGGAAAAGACACCGAAAGTACTGTACCGATTCGAAATATTTTTCCTGCATTATCCCTAATGAACACAGGCTATATTAAAGGTGCTATAATATTATGCTGCGGGAGCGAAGTCGTGTGAAACAGCTAGTATTGAATAAACTCAAAAAGTATTGGAATTAAAAATTTCTAAGCCTTTCATCTGCGTTTCGTAATGCGTAATTATAGCAAAGGCAGCCCCAGATCTTCATATCATATCAACATCTTAACGTGGCGATTATGTATTCGTCTACTTAGAGGGCGTATTGCTATTCCGCTAGAGGGCGTAATAATATAAACAAGCAATTTATAGTGCTCTACAATTAAATATTCATTAAACAGTTTTACGTATAATCTCGGTGAATAAAGGGCCCGATATAACCCCCCCCCCTCCTCCTCCTCCATACCTCTCTTCACCCTAAACCCGTAGTAACTGATTACGTACAAAAAATTTAAAATATTTTACAAAATATATCCCACTGTTTCGAGCTTCATATAAAATATTATTACGTATAACAACCGTGTCTCCAAAACATTATTATTCCTTCATATTTCCGTCCAAAGCGCTCGCTCTGTATTGCTAGTGAGGCCAATCTTCGACAAAGGCACAAAAGACTTTGAAAGATGGGTGACATCTTTGAATATGTGCTCCCGTAATTTTTATTGTTTTCTTAAATACTGAAAGCCTGAAAAATATTTTTTTCCATTTTTTTTTTATTAGAAAGAATTCGAAATATATCTGAATTTTATATTTATATGTTCTACAGGTTTTAACGATTTAGAAACTGAAAACCGTTCAATGATATTGTTTCAAATAAGTACAGCTTAAATAAATACGTCTCTTAAAAACATCCTAAAACTTTGTATATACCGATTTGTAGACTGACTAGTTTCATTAGTCTGGCATTCGAGGAGCACCCCCACATTAATATAGCGGTCTTATCGATCTGTAAATTTCATTGGTCATTAGACCGCACGCGACCTACTTCACAACCAATGTAAATGCGCCATTATGTAATCATACACTTGGTTTGCAAGAAAAAACTTTGACTTTGACTTTTTTACACGATTTTAAAGTTTCATTCGTATCACAAAATTCGAACACTAATCTTAAAAATCCCATTTCCAAAAGATAAACGTACACAGTTAGATTCCCACAATTGCAAAGAATGCTATTCAGCAGATCGGTTTTATCTGACTCATCCACTTTCCCGCCTTTTTCTTGTCCCTTTTCTAACTTACTTTTATATCCTAAAAGACTATAGACGATGTTACCCCATACAACATTTTTACGGCTTGCGATTTCTTTAGTAAGCTTTTATAGGAAGGTTTCATAATACTTTTTATCATAATTGGTTCCAATTTTTGTTTGTTATTGAAAAACATTATCCTACTAGACAAACTTGTATTTTTGGATGTTTGTGCGTCAATAACACCGTAACCAATAAATAGGTTTAAAGGAAATTTCGTATATATCTATACATATAATAAAATCGTAGACTAGCCGTGTCTGTACATTTAATATTTTCAAGAAAAAATTAGTGTTTCGTGTTTCATTTATGATTCTAAACTCAAAACAATGATTTTTAGAATTTTTGTCTGTTTGTCTGTTTGTCTGTTTGTCGGGCGTTTGTACGCAGTCAACTCCGAAACGGCTTGAACTTTCGAATTTGAACGCGGTACGGCAAGTCCCCCGGAGGTTTTAGTGTTTGTTTCATTCAAATCGGTTAACAAATAAAAAAGATATGAGGGTTCAAAGTGATCCATATCATCAATGCGTGTAGGTATATTAAGTTTAATATTTTAAGTGTTATTTAAAGCACTTTTTATTGATAAATGTAGCCTTCTCTTGATCCCGAAAGTAGATTACGATCATGGCGGCTAATCACAACAAAGACTAACCAACATGCAGAAGATATTATTTGCGTCCATAAGCAAATATGTGTTAAATCCATGGAAACATCAACTCTTTTATTCTGAGAGTACACGATAATTTCCAAAATGTCAATATTTTGCAAAAAAATTAAAATAGAATTATTAGAATTATATAAAACTGAACAGTGACACTTTTGTTATATTTAATGTAGGATATAATCATATACTTCGAACTTAAACCTTTTACGAGATATATTTTTACAAACGTACGTTTCTAAATCTTAAAAATTGTCATACCACCCCTTCTTCGAAAATACACAAAGTACAGAAATTTGTAGTCCACGCGGGCGAAGCCGCGGGCGGAAAGCTAGTAAGATATATAGATAGGCTATTAACTACCTACATTAGATGATAGACCACCTTTTACTGTAGTACCTACAGACCCCGAATTTGATTAAAATATTTTTGATACATTATTTTATTTTTTTATTACAGAAGTTTAAAAAAACATAATTATTACTCACTCATTTTCGCCTTTTATAAGTCCAATTACTTTTTAAGTTTAAAGATTCATAAACATTCCACTGCTTAACTTTGGTAAGTCACTGTCACTTCCAAAATAATATATAATGGAACTTGACTTGATCTTTCGGTCGAAACTAAATTATTGTTATTTTAAATGCTTTGCCATAAGTCAAAAATTACAAAATTGTTTGCCACGGCCTTACAGGCCCATGTTATGAATGTAATATCATTGTATTATGTATATTGTACTTTGTAACATGACGCAATAAATAAATAAATAAATAAATAAATAAATAACCACATTAACCTCCTTATTTCCCATAATCACTCACAATTTTTTTTATTAAAAAAACACAAGAAAACACCTTTAAAATGAACCCTTAAAATAAGAACACAGGTGTGAAACAATAATACATAAAGGATTAGACCCTTTATCATGACACGGGTCCTGGTATTTATAGCATTCCGATCATTATAACCGTGTAATATATTACTGGAGGGTTACGTTTATCTAAAGTACCGGAAAACTGCGAAATCGGATTACAAAAACTATTTGGACTTTGATTTATTAAGTAATGGTTGGTCAAAAATTATTAATCTTCTATGATATTAGTAACATATTAATAAAATATCATAAATGATAATTTTAATTAACACTTATTATATTTGACGACCCGATTGGCGTAGTGGTTCAGCAATGGTCTATCGCGCCGGCGGGTGTGGGTTCGATCCCCACGAGCAAAAAAGTATGATGTGATGAACATTGTAATTTTCTACTGGCTGGGTGTTAATTTATCTATAGTATGTATTTATTTACAAAAAAAGTATGATTAAGTATGTCTATTAGTTATCTAGTATCCATAGTACAAGCTCTGCTTAGTTGTATGGATACTAGATAACTAGAATAGAGTAGTTGTGTTAAATGTCCAGGAATATTTATTATTTATTTTTTTATTTATATACAATTCGATAAATGGTGATTAAACTGTTAGAAATAAACTAATAACAATGTTTAAACCTTTTAACGTTTGCATCTAATGCTTAGACTTAAGTCTACACGTTAGACGTATTCTTAAACTCAGGCAAAATTGCAGTGGCTTACAAAAATCATCAAACACATTTGAGAAAAAAAATCCTACGAGCATTTTCCAAAACCAAGGCATTGTACAGCATAATGAAATACAGACAGAACAAAAAGCGTTCCCAACAAAAACGAAAGATATCGAAAAACAAGGATAACAAAGCGCAAAATATCGCGTATTAATGGTTGACTGGGCGGGTTTTAGCGGGCAAAACGCAATGGCGCGCATATCTATTCATCATTTAATTTACATTTGGCCAGGGAAAAAATGGACTATGCCGGGCGTACAGGGCCGGAGCTAGACCGAGAATAAAACAATTTGTTTACTTACGCAGGACAATTGCAGTTTATGTAAGAAAATATCTAACCCAGAGTGGTTTTTCGCCAGTAAGCGTACAACCAGGGTGTAGCATAAAAAGTAGATAATATGGCATTTGCAGATAGAGGAAGGTATGACGGTTCAAAAAATATATTTCAAGTTAAGTTTCTACTTTACGTGAAGGGACTTCTGTCTCTCAATTTTCGAGATAGTCCCGCTATTATTGTGGAATCTCAATTAAACTAACACACTAGATTTTTCTTAATTTGGCACTCGACTGACCAAATTAAGCTCAGGGATTAAGCAAAACATGAAGTTTGAGTTAAATCTCTATTTATAAAAAATATGCATGCACCTCCTAAAATCATAGTTTAATAGTCGATTCCAAAGACAGATTGAAAAATCAAACATTTGCCACATAAAAGTCTATTTTTTAATTTTCGAAAATATTGAATATCTCGAAAACCGAGGGCCTTTCGCTGAATTTTATGTTAGAACAAAATATCGTCAAAATATGTTCAAGTGTCAATCGTTCGTAGATTTGTACACAATAAAATACGATTTCCGAAATGGTGTCTACATTCAACACTCTATAAACCATTTCAACTACGGTAATAATTTGTATTGTATTCTTCTATTTTATAAAAAATGTAGTGCATTTTAATAATACGATTCATATTCATTTTTAATTGCAGTATACTCTTGTATTTACAAATGATGTGAGCGTTATTATAATCATAAGTATGTCACGTTAATCTAGAACTACATCTGTTTTATTTTTAGAAATAGTTCTAAAGTATGTATGTTTTTGATTGGATATATCTTACTCTATTGTCCTGAATCCTTTAGAAAAAAAAATTTCACGCTCTCGAATCCTTTCTTTAACTTTTTATGAATGTTATCATGCTACAAAATATTAATATATAATATCGCCTTGTAGCCTTGGACGAGTTGTTTCGATTAAAATAGTTACAAAGTGTGTAAAATGTTTTTATGTGACGACAATTAAATTAAATACAATTTGTGTTTTCCCTAAAAAACATGAAAATAATTACCACTGAAGCATTTAATACATGTTGATTCGTTACGATGACGCTCCCGTGACTAATCTGTACTGGGTATAAAAAGCAAAGAACGCTCGATAAATTTGGAAGAAGAACTACGATGTTGGCGATCTCTGGTATAGTACTGGTACGTAAAATATACATGTACTTTATTGAGTAGGACAGGGGTTCCCAATCTTTTTTAATCCACGGTGCATTAGTGTCACAGCGGGGAGTGAGTTCTAGTTTCAAATAGGATTATGAGGACTAGAGGACTGATAATTGGGACTCAGAAATGCGGGGAGGGAAAGCAATGAAGTCCTCGCGACGCCTTCTATACTCTTGTGACGCACAATTTGGGAACCTCTGAAGTAAGATATTGCTCAAGCCAATACTGAGTAAGTTTCCAACCCCTGCCAAAATAACTGACTGTTTCATTTTTCTTGTATTTTTTTTCTATTTATCAATCTTTTTCTTACCACTTCCAGCTGAATTTATCCTTATAAGAGTATCCATGGACATAGATTATAATGTAATAACAGAAAATCTATAACGATATCTTTACTTTCGCTTAACCGTTGACCAGACAATGTACATTTCGGATGTTATTTTACGCTGATCTTCCGTGAGAACCATCCGTCTATGCTCTTGTACTATCTTTAAAAATATCATACATAGCAAGAATAATTCATATACACTTACCTTGCTTTTCAGATTTTACCAGCAATTATATCATTGCCTCAAAATGTTGCACTACCATGTAACAATAATGGTATAGAATGTATTGATTGCCAACAAAACGACCTAACTGATCCCCTCAATATTTTGATCCACCACAATGCAGGACTAAGTCATCGTAAAAATACACAGGAGCGTATACGAGAGGAATTATCTGAGCAAAATAATGATCGATTAATAAATGATCCAGGAGTAGCCGTAATTTCCCGTAAAAATGCGTTAAATTTGATGGGCCTTGGTTGTCAGACTCCTCGTGTACATGCTTCGGATAGTTCTGAAAGACTGCATGGTTTTATTTTACACGATACCGACATACCACTGAAAACTCTGCTACAGTTAACAAGTAAGAAAATCAATATATCTATAGAGATAGCTTAGTTGTCTCAATTGTCTTTTTTTATGGGAGTTTAGTCACATTTGTGACTGTCTTCTAAATTTTTAATCTTCCTAACTTGATTTAAAGTAATCTTCTCTACCAATTTTCAACTAAAAATATATTTTTTTTAATATAATAAATTGGTGATAGGTGATTTTGGTAAGGTAGATGTTGAATTCATTATTCCTTTCTTCCGGCTTCGGCCTTTTTGTTTAGTACAGAAAATGTATTGGCCACAAAAGGCTACCAAATTATTGTTATTGTTATTATTTAAACTGTCCTTTCTTATTTGTTTTATTTTGGCGACTTGATTGGCGCAGTGTATATACCGCCTATATATAAAGTATTTATAGCACCAAAGAGTGTGGGTTTGATCTCCACCCTTAGAAAATTTTAATGTAATTTTTTTTATTAGTTGTCTAGCTTTCATAAAATAAATACCAGTTTTTCTTAGTTTGATACTAGATGGTGTTGTGTTAAATATAATATTTTTTTATTATATTTTCAGGGGTGGGCAGCAAATTAAAGACGTTAGACAATGACGAACATGAAGCTATAATTTCAGACTTCGTAAACCACCATCCAGAGAACATCCGTAAAGTGAGGCAGGGCAGAGACGGTTGGGGCGATCTAGGCATCGCTTGGGGCTAACCTGAAGATAAGAGATAATCCAAATATATACGACAATTGTATGGCTATTTATGGCTCATGTTTTGCAATGTAATGATGTGATCAGATTTGAATAAATATTTAATGACGCGTCTATTGTTTTTGTCTATATAATATAATATATTCTGAAAGAATTTGACTCCTTCCACTTTTTAAGCAAGGAAAGAGAAAGTCCTCCCAATAAAATGAAAAATATTGAATATAAAGAAAATGGTGTTGGATTACGTGGTTTTAATGTGCGAAAAACGCAATGGAAAGCATTTCTATTCATCATTAAATATAAATAAATAAGTAAATATAAATATTCCTGGACATTTAACACAACGCCATCTAGTCCCAAACTAAGCAAAGCTTGTACTATGGAAACTAGATAACTGATAGACATACTTAAACACACTTTGTTTTGTAAATACATACATACTATAGATAAATGAACACCCAGACAGTAGAAAATTATAATGTTCATCACGTCATAATTTCCTGCTCGTGGGGATCGAACCCACACCCTCCGGTGCAATAGACCATTACTGAACCACTGCGCCAATCGGGTCGTCGAATACTCGTAGGTTTGGCCAGAGAAACAATGGCCTACGGCCCATACGCCCACAGCCTGTCGTGGATACGGTAATTTCGGTCATGATCATGTGCAAAAGAACTAAGTGAAGTTTAAAAAAATAATATTCACTTCCTCACTCCGTACACACCGCCCTTAAGCACGTATTTTTTTTAATTTCCGACAAAAAAGAAGCGTGTTTTAACAACTTTTACGTGTCTTCGTATCTGTTTGTCTGTCTGTGGCATCATGGCTCCCAAATCGATGGAGTGAATTTAATTTTTTTTGTGTTAAAGGTGACTTATATGCCAGTGTTCCTAGATATTTGATAAAAATCGGTCTTGGGTTAAATTGGAGAAAATAACTGAAATATTGTCTGCAAACATAAAATTAGAGTAGGCTCAATAAAAGCGCATTAAAACTTAAAAGAGAATATTGATAACTTAATTAATTTTTAATTCAATAATATTTATTTAAGGAAAGTATTAGGCAGTATTTCTTTCAAAATATCGCTTTGACTGCGGCCCTGGGCACTAGGGAATATCGTCGAGTGCTCCAAATAAAATTGTTCAAGTGCCAGTGATTTGTGGACAGAATTAAATATAGTATAAGATCCAACATACAGTTGACCTTCGCTCATATGTTTACTGAATAAAACTTCATCAAGGCTTCATATGTAAGCCAACGCTAGGAACTCATGTATGGTTTAACCATATTTGATTTTGTGTAATGATGCCCACGATACAGGCCGCGAGTCTTTTGAGTCAACCTGGCTCAAATATTTATAAATTTTCTGTTTTTACTAAGCTTAAGAATCTATACATATAATAAAAGAGTAACCGAACCATTTCTGTACATTGAATATTTTTCAAAAAGAGTGATTGGTATGTAATATGTATGTTCCACAGATACCAAAACCATGGTTAGAAT
>LQNK01002995.1:11001-26548 GCA_001586405.1 Phoebis sennae | reverse complement strand
AGACATGCGCATATATCAGCGGTCATGCGACCGTAACTATTTTGACTTTTGTTGTGCGCCTCTACAAAATACAGAAATTAGTAGCCCACGCGTGCGAAGCCGCGGGCGGAAAGCTAGTCTTTTATATAAACGATAATAGTCTCCAGTTATAAATATTTCTTCTTTCTTATCTTTCTAACAGAACCAGCTGCAGCGGCGACCGTATGGTTCTAAACTCACAAAATCGGAGTTGATAACGGTTTTGCAACAACCGTCGCAGCGATCATCGGCTGCAAACATAGCGGGCGACGATCTTAAGATGTGAGATTTCAAAACGCCGCGTCTGCCAAATAGCGCCGTGAAATAATTTTTTCTTGCTTCAATTTTTTACAATGGAAAAACATATTTGTATTCTACGAAAACGCGACGGTGAAAACCATAACCATAATTACAAATGACATGATCATAATCATGACTCTATATATTTTTATGCTATTTAAAATTAACATTTTCGTACTACATTCCTTTATTTAAATGGCTACGTAAATGTCGATTGACGTTGTAATATTGTCTTACTCTAACTTTTCAATTTACTAATAGATATTTGTTTCCTAAAGAAAATTCCATTCGTCTATGTATGTAATCATATAAAAGTATATTTCATCTAGTAACACATAAGCGAATATTAAATTGACGTCGGATCATAGACTAATAGGATCGACCGAAATGGAAAAAGATTAACATTTAAACTATGGGAATAGTTAATGTTTTTGTGCTTTTGAAAGTATATTCCATTTTAATAACGTAGCACGATCATTTTTTAGAATCAAATTATTGGTTTATTTTTTAACTGATACTAGTACTTGTTCTATAACTCGGATAAAGTTAAATAGCCTAAAATATAAATATGCCACGTAGTGAAGATGCAATCTTCCAATGGTAAAAGAATTTTTAAAATTGATAATACAATTACCCTTCTATCGCAGTCGGGTAAAAATACAAATATTTCCTTTACAATATTAGTACAAATTATGTAATTGAATATCAGTACGTGGAAAACAGAACAAATAAAACAAATTACTATTATGTAGATATCTACTATCGACTGCCTCGTTAGTGCATCTTTGACTACATATTGAGGGGTCCCGGGTAAGATTCCTCGATGGGACCCAAAAAACACGTTATTTAGATTTTTCCTAACAAAATATGTCTCAATAGCAGTCTGCCAAGCAGTTCCAGCAGTCTGGAAGTTGGCGGTGTTGAAACACCCATGCCTCCGAACACGTGAAGCCGTCGGTAATATTTGTCGTCCTATCGGGTTAGAGACCAAAGGAAAGAAAATAGGCATGAAGGTGCATGGCGTTCGAAGGATAAGCCACTACTAAACGTCATCAAATACACGGAGCATGCAGTTCACCTGAAAATCTACAGCATCACCGTAGATGTCTTGCCGGCTTGGAAGGAGAGGGGATAGGGAGAGGATTAATGTTGAGAAATTGGGAGAGGATTTCAACAGGATGGGAGAGGAACGGGATGGGAATAAAGGCCTCCAGGCACCCGCTCACCGTACGAAACACAGTGCAATAATGCTTCATGGCGATCTTCTGCTAGGGGGGTGATACTTACTCCGGTGCGAGCTTGGCCCAATCGTGCAATGCTCGGCTTCCACTCTTAAATTACTTCGCTATTCCGTACATGCGATTGGTTGATTATAACCCGAATGAGTATACGTTTTATCTTTTAAAAATATATTTAACAAAGCAAATAAATTCTGAATATAAAATTATTTAAAACTTAACTAATTAAAAGAACTCACGATTGGTAAAACGTGCTGGCCATGTCTTTTGCAAAGTTGCGAGCCCAAAGTTATAACCCAAAATTATCCTTCAAGAATTTTATAGAACAAAGATGTGTAATATTTTAAATAGTATCTGATTCAACGAAATTTAACTCACAAAAAAAAGCGACACAATGTGAAGCCTATTAGCATTCGAAGAAAATAAGCATTTGTAGGGAAAATCATTATTTCTTGACGACAACTTTCGTAATTAAATTAAATACCATTAATGTTGTAGTAAAAACAAGAAAATAATTACCATTGAAGCATTGATACCGTGTATTTGATTCGATACAGTAGCCCTTGTATGACTAATTTGCGGGTATAAAAAGGTAGAAATAGTAGATAAATACATAAGTGTTAAAATGCTAGCGGTGTTTGGAATTATTCTGGTACGTATAATATCTAGTACTTTGTTGAGTTCTGATAAAAGACTGGCAAAATTATATTCCAAAAGCTAGAACTATTTTTGGGGACCTCCCCAAAAGCAAGCTGAAAACTTGTCTGATGCCTTTTCTATTTCCCCCGAGCAGCGGGGCTTTTTTTAGACCTGTCAGGTAGAAAGTCCTACCAAAAAGACCTGTCTTTTTGAGAATATTATATTTTAGATATAAACAATAAGAGAAAGACGCATCAGACAAGTTTTCAGCTTGCCTCAAACACCTTCCCAAAAATGGTCCTAGCTCTTAGAATATTACAATTTCTTACGTATCTGTCTTCATAAGATGAAACACTACTTTCTCACCATTTTTCTTTACCTTTCCACTCTCCCTCCACGAGTAAACAAAACATTTGATGACACAAATATTTACGAAGCACGACTATCACTTATTACGACTAAAATGGGCCTTAGGCGTCCCGGTAAATGAAAGTGTACATTTAAAAAAAATCTTCTGTGTCTCTTCTGTTTTTATGTATACTTATCTTTAAAATACAATATGTATTATAAAGAGTTCACTGACAATTTCTCTAGACTTTTAAGCGTATTTGATGGTTTTATTCCAGATTTTACCAGCAGTGCTATCATTGCCACAAAAAGTGCCATGTGCCGACGCAATAAACTGTATTGATTGCCCACAAAACGACGCTCATCATGATCCCAATTATATTCTAATTCACCACGATGAAGATCAAAGTAACTATAAAGATACAAAAACTCGAATACAACCGGATGATTCTGGACATAATAATGAACCAAGATACGCTATAATATCAGGGAAAGATGGTCTAACTTTGGTTGATATTGGACATCGGTCTCTTGCGGTTGACCATTCTCCGGAGGATCGAGGAAGAAGACATGGTTTTATTTTACACAATACCGATGTGCCACTAAGAACTCTACTGCAGCTAGCAAGTAAGATACCACTAAAGCTTAGAGATTTAGCCTAAAATGACAGATCTAAAAGGATGATAATACTTCAATTCAATCCATGTAGAACATATAATATCATTGTCTAATATGTTTTGTGTATCGTTTCTACAACTAACCTAAACTAAATTGTATCAATCTTTTCATTTATTCAAACTTTACTTATAAGTGTAAATATGAAAATAGGAATACATTTATATAGTGGAATAATCCATCCCTTAATAGCTTGATATAATATACCGAATCGTCCTTTTTGATGTAAGAAAAATAGCAATAATTACAGATAATATGCTAGTTAGTAACATGAAATTGTTCTCTTTTTTCAGATGCTCGTAAATTAAAAAGTTTGGTTAAAAGCGACTCACGAGAAGCTCTTATTTCGGACTTCGTAAACCACAACGCGGTGCCAACAGCACGACAGTGGGGAAAACTTGCAGACTCATGGGGTTAAATATAAAGGTTGAAAAGATATACCAAATAAATTAAATGATGCATCATTTGGTTTTAAAAGTTGATTACATTTCGATGTGTCACAATCCATCTTCACCTTGATTGATTTGTATTTTTACTAGCTGCCTTTCTTGCTGACTTCGGTCGCATGAAATTCGATGCCTGATCAATAAAAATATCGTATCACCTAATCCATCTAATATTCTATACCGATACGGAATTTCATCAATATCCGTTCAGTGAGTGGAGCGTGATTGATATAAGATTAATCAGAATTAGGATAGGGTTAGTAGGAAGTAGGATTATTATGCCAGAAGACGAAAGGATTTGATAAGGTCAAAGGTCTACAGTACTCAAACCTATTCTAGGTTTCTATATGTAAAAATAGGTTTTTTCTTGTTACCAGTATTTGTAACAAAACTAATCTATACTAATAATATAAAGCTGAAGAGTTTGTTTGTTTGAACGCGCTAATCTCAGGGAGTAATGGTCCGTTTCGAAATTTTTTTTTTTGTGTTAGATAGCCCATTTATCAAGGAAGGCTATAGGCTATAAATTATCCCGATATTCCCACGGGAGCGAAGCCCTGGGTCGCAGCTAATTATGCGATAATTAGAAATAAATATTATAATGTTTTTATAACAGTTATTTTATAAAATGTCTCGATAAATCTAATAACTGTTCACGAATTAATAACCAATTAATGTTCTTTTATCAATAACATGAAAATAATTGCCATTAAATCATGTTCCTATGTTTGTATAATTCACTATAGTAACGTGAGCATAGCGAATTATATTACATTAATAGGTATATAAAGCGAAATAAAAGACATGTTTTCAATTAAAAATTCCAATAAGATCATAATGTTGTTGCTCAGTTGTTTTGCTCTGGTGAGTAATACAGTTTAGATTTCAAAAAAACTAATTAATAGAGCACTACTATGTTAGCTTGATTTTGTTTCCTAACTTATAATAAACCATGCTTAAAAACGGGATTATTCGACTCAACTTCAAATGTGTGCCTCATTAACTAAACCACATAAAAGGGGTATGAAAGGATTGGAATATCGTTTAACATTCCATCGTTTAGGAGCGAGTTGCACCTGAGAAGTTACCGCCTTCGCTCAAAAAATACAGAGCAGAGAGGTAAGCACCCATACTGTGTTTGGTACGATGAGTGGAACTGTTAGAGGCCTGTAGTGCTACCCTATTCCTCTTCTTTACTCCCTTTAATAATCCTTTAGTCCTTAAGCCGGCAAAGCACCTACGATACTCTTTTGTTGCTGGTGTTTATGGTCTGTGTTAGTCGCTCAACATACCAAATGTTCTGTTGCCTGCTATGAGATAAATAAAAGAGAAACGTCACTCAACCAAGTTTGACGTAAAAAAGGTGTCACAGTTATATCCTGCTTTCGGAGAAGAAGGGCGTTTGCCCAACAATTCTAACCCTAGTGGGGGCTCTACGAATTTACTCCGCTCATGACAAATAGGGCATCTGCGGCTGACTAAATATTCTGGGCAGACCACAGCGTGCGTGAAGGAACATCGAGGAGTTTTAGTTGCTGTCACAATACTGTAAGGAAATTAAAATTACTGCTTTTAAATTTCAGTTTTTTTCTCTCGTGGTATCATTTCCACAACCTCCCTTTGGTCATGCCAGTGCAGAGGAGATAGCAAACACCAACAACCGTGGACATCCATCAAACTTGTTCTTAATCCCTAACAGTGAGGAGGGAGGCCTTTTTAATTTAAATCGTAAGCATCTTTTAAAATAAAAAATATTCTTCTTCGTCCGATCAAAAGACATTTAAATGCTTATAAAATATCAATCCAATCAAAGTAGACATTTAAATATTTATTAAAATTATTGTACTCGTTGTCGTAACAAAGTTTGGAATCGTTTTATCTCAATAATGGTGTCTCTTAAGAAAAAAAGCATTGCTACCTTACTTATAGATAATTTCATGATCTACAATATTTATTGATATAATTTTATGATAATACTTACCGTTTCTGTGAATATTGCGAAAAGTCTATTTGTATTTTACCTGGACGATAGGCTATTTTCAAATGTCATTTTTAATTATATTACATATATTCGATTTTGAGCAATTCTACTATACAGGCATAGTTCTGTTCAAGCTCACCCACTCACTACTCAGAAAAACATGGGGCATGTATTAAATCCGTTTCACTCATTGATTTTTTATTAGGGGCAAGTAAGTGATCTACTTTCTGTGCTCTGCCAAACCATTTCTTCATCAGGGATCGAACGCAGGCCCTTTCAGCTAAACCACTAATCCAAGGAGGAACTCAAAAAGAGATTGTACCGAAATATTGTTATTTATTTTTTTTAGATACAGGTGATAAATTGAAGAATGTATTATCATTCTCCAATTCGGACAACGAGAATCCCATAAACAGCAGACGTGGCTGGGGTTCCCTTGGCACAATCTTTGGTTAATTTTCGTGTTAAATAAATCACTGTTTAAATATGACAATTTGTTTTAATATTAGCTGAACCATTATTCCCAAGACTTCTCATTATTAACGAAATTCCACCCGCAATTTCACCCGCATAGTATCGCAATGAATAACAACTACTACGTACTACTAGTAGTTTTTGAGTGTATCATTTATGAACAGGTAATTGAGTTTATCATTAAGAAACGTTGTCCTTCATTAGTCTTACCGATAATACCCATACTACAGGCAAGAGGTTGTGTTAGCCCTTCGAATTCGATCTAGACACGTTCCACTGAATTGTTTTAGATTCTTACTAAAGCAGATCGATAATCCATACTGTGATCAATGCGGTATAAGAGAAGATATCTATCACATTTTAGTGGAGTGTGTCAGAACGGAGCGTGAGAGACAGAATTTTTGCAATAAATACCCCGTTCCCTCTCTTGATGTTGGTGTCTACAGGGATTGACTAGTAGCACCAACATCGGAAGAAGCACGATTAATATATAAAATTGTTAAACTTAGTTTTAAGCGAAGAAATTAGGAATAAGAACTTCATTTGTGTCTCCTATGAGGATGACATAGTCATATGTTTGACAAAATCCTCTATAATATTAAAGGAAAAAAAATACCCATACTGCAACGTGACATTGGCAAAATCCGTCTTGGACAGAGATGCCATAGATAAAGATGAAGAAACGTTGTCGATGTAAGCCTGACGAAAAGACAGATAGAGTTACTTACCGCATCAAAGTCCGTTGCAAAGTTTTAAAGATCTACGCATACAAAGGGACATAAGGACAGAGAAATCGACTTTGTTTTATACTATGTAGTGATGATGGCAGTGATACAATATCAAATTTAAAAAATATTAAATTTAAAGGGAAATTTACATAGGTATTAAGTTACGAAATAAAGATTTAAGAACCAAAGTAATCTTCAGTGTGTAAATTAGTTAATGCTCAGTTCCTATAAAATAAAACGAGACGTTTTACTTACGGACAGTTCAATATCCTACTAGGCATTAGTCTAAAGCGTATCTATAATAATCGTGGCGTTAACATAACTATCAAAACTTGGTTCAAATTGGTTGATTATAACCGTCCGTTAATAAAAACGATTCGTATATGTTATACTATGACATTCCATCGTTTATCGGAACCGAGCCTAACGGCCGTTTTCCGAATTGTTTTGCTAATTAAAGTCAGGCAAATCTATCTATTTGTACTTACTTTGATTTCAATATGCTGTCGATGGATAGCTTTTGTTATGACTTTTGACAATCAAATGTTAATGTTTAAAATTAATCTGAGATTACAATATATCCACAATATTTGATACATTATTGATAACAGCAGTAAGACATATAGTTAACTCTCATCTCATTTTTATGAAAATACACATTGTCTGAATAAAATAATTAAACGCATAGAATATAAGCCTAAAGGCTTTTCAGCGAGGGTCTATTATAATACATATTATACCGGTCTCATTAACAGGCTGTGTCATATGCTTTTGCTTGAGTCTGCAATCTTATCAGTTTTATGCAAAATGAACTATTCGCATATTCTTTTCTACAGGTTTTCTTAATATGATACTACGACCCGCCCCGGCTTTGCACAGGTACAAGGCTGATACTAAATATACAGAAAAAAAATGAATAGAAATATGTATATAAAAATTAGTACATTATTTTGATAAATCTGGTTGGGTTCAGCCTGCGTTTGCACTGTAAACGGAAAAAATTAATCATTAATGACATCACATTAGAAACCTCATATATAGCAGTATTTCTCCACTATTAAATGGATGAACATATAAACCTTCCTCTTAAATAAAAAAAATAAAAATAATACACGGTTCATCATTTATTACTAACAAGCTGATTTTTCGTGAGTTCCTCCTTTTGATTTCACGCCCAGCTAAGCCCAGCCAGCCCGCCCAGCAGTAATGTTAGTAAATGAAATAGCAAGATAGCAAGGATAAAAATGTTGGTTTGACGAATTAATCCGATTTTTTTTGTTAAATTTGAAAGTAACTCAGTCTGTCTCTGTCTGTCTGTATGTATGTAAGTCTTTCTCTTCACGCGTAAATCATAGAACCGATTAGGACTTTGTACAGAGATTGTTTGAAACCCGAGATAGCTTTTATAAACGTATATACGCGGGTGGAACCGCGAGGGACAGTTAGTAAGAAATAAATCATTTCAAGAAATACAACATTAAAACAGTCTCTCGTACTTTCATTATAAGAGAAAATATACAATAATTTCGTTTATTAAAATATAATTCGGATCCCCTGCAATTAAAATATCAAGTTTAATTAACGTTATTAGAGAACAATGATCCACAATAATTACGAGTTGAATGTGAACAGGGTTATTTAGAATTCGGGCATTGTTTTGCTTTTCATTCACAAACAATTATATATTTTTTTTAAATGTAGAAACAATTTTTATTATTTTTTAATATGCTTTTTTTACACACGCCAATGGAAAAAAATAAAATAACAAATAATAATAATAACATGCATAACTGGTGGCTTTATTTCAGATCAGAATCATCTCTTCCAGGCAACCAAAATAAGGACAATTTAGATGTAGTAAAATTGATAGCAGGCGGTGAGAGCAAGAATATGCTTTAGATACTTAATTAAAGATAATCCTTACTTCCTCACTATCCTTACCTCCTTACTAATATTATTAATGTGAAAGTAACTATCTGTATGTATGTCTGTCTCTTCTTCGCACCTAAACTACTGAACTTCCGATTTGGATGAAATATTGATCGACATAGGATAATCCCACGCGAACACTGCAAGGCGCAGGTAGTCATTTATAAAAGTAGGTCCGTAGTGATCAGTCTTCTTGGCCCAATTATTAGAAGAGGTCAGAAAAGTCGATTTAAATATGATTGTCTCATATCATATAGTGAGAAAATTAGATTTTACTTTTAGATTTGCAATCACCCTCGGCGTCACTCGCGGCTGTATCAACTCTTACTCTAGAATTGAATGAATGGTAAAAGAGTTTTATGATTGATATATTTTCTTAGTCTATTCAATGCAACATACAAACAATCAAATTTTACCTCTTCATAATTTATCGTAGAAAGATATTTCTTAGTTACAAACTTAAATAACATTTAAGTAACTCCCATTACAAAGCAAAATAAAAATACAACCGTACTTACCAATTCACCTGAAGTCCCAACTTCGCTAATTAATTTTTGTCGAAGAATTCCCGTAATCCTTTTAAAGAAGTTCTTCACTCTCGCATAATCAAGTCAAAAACTTGGTTTGGCAAGCGTACGCCACCTCTAATTGCAATGCGAATCTATTACGTGGATTTACGGGGTATTATAATTAGTTGTTAGGATTCTAGCATTCATTAACATATTATATCTAACGTATGCAAGTTGTAAGCCTAATGTCTATTTAATTAAAAAAATAATTAATGTAAAAGTAATTATGTCTGTATCTTCTTTATGTCCAAACCAATGAACTGATTGGGATGAAATTTTATACAAGCTAGCTATACAGATTACCAATAGTAGTAACAGTTACGTTATTAAGAACTATGTTTTTGAAATCTGTCATATCAAAACGCATGAAGGCAGACTTGCGTGAATGGTATAGAAGGTCGAGAAAAATGGAAAGAATGTATAGTTAGTTTCAGTATTCATTAATTCGTGTGATACTTAATAAGTAAATTAAAATACAGTTTAATTGAACAATCATCATAAACTAAATGAAGTCGAAATTCACGTCATTTCATCGAATCGCAGGAATATTTGAAATTGTAGCAAATAGCAATCTCTGGCGGTCCTGGCACTCTGCCAATGTAACCGTTAACTTAAAAAATGTCTAGCAAATGCACTTCCAATATCCTACGAATATTATAAAAGCATTATGTTATATTAAAGAGCATTAGTCGTATACTATTATTATAATAGCCTCAAATTTTAACTAAGCTCTTTTTCAAGCATTCGTATATCTTTGATCTTATAAGGTTAAAATAACAGAATGTGCATAATTTAAAGAATAAACAAAGTGATCATTTTAAACAATAATCAGTTTATTACACAATGGTGTAATATAGATCGATGAAGGATCAATTTTTTTTTATAAATAATATATAATCTGGGACATTTAATACGACGTCATCTATATAACTGCACATATACATACTATAAATAGAAAACATTAAGTATGTTACCTATATTCGCAAATAAAAATATTTCATTTCATTTCATTTCATGTCATTTCATTTTATTTCATTTCATTCATTTCATTATTCCAAAACCAAATTGATCTAAGGAATGAAGCGTTAAATGTTATGTAAAAGACACTTATAACACCTAACAAAAGAATATGCTTTATACAGAGTGGGGTTGACGGAATCTCTTTTATTAACACTACATATAGTACGTCTTAAACCAATAGCAATTACAAAAATTTGCATAAATTTAACTGAAATCATTGGAAAATTTAGACAGTATAATCTTTAATTCCGTAATTTCCTATTAACATGCTGATCATGTTAATTGCATCAAAAGAGCTTAAAGTTAAACTTATTCGTTGAATTGATGTTACGACGATATTTATAAATAGTGTAAACATTTTGTTATTAATTTTACGTTTAGTTTTGTTCGTATTTTTCATTTTCATTTCTTTGTCATTACTTTCATAGAGATTCCGTAGTCCCCACCTTGTATTTTATTTAACGACACTTAAACCACCCAAACCATTTAGAAATGGGGTCCCACCCATTCTAAATGAATAGTAACTGATACGTATCTAAATAATGTAGAAAGAATTAACAATCAGGAATAAACCGTATAGCATTGAATTCACAAACAACAACAGCAACATATCAACAATGTTAAAAAAGTCAAAGTATTTAGCTATATCAAATTCTATCGTAAATTGTTGCATAATAAAAACAAAAATGCAAACTGAGGAAATTAATTAAAACTAGGTTTAACGAAACAAAAATTTGATAGTTATTTCCCGCCATTTTGCACAGACAAAACATTGATAGAATTCGCAGCATAGATTAAAAAATTGCTTTTAAAGGCTTTAATCACATTAACTGTCACGTTAAAAGCATACTATGAATGATCATCGGTGATATGAAAACGAAGTTTATTTAAAATTTTGTTTTAAGTCAATTATTTTTTAATTTAAGTCACTTATTTTATGTTGTAGTATTTGATTTGCGGATCGCTTACAGAATTTTGTATATAATAATTAATGATATAATTATATAAGGTGAGTTGGTGTTAAATGGTGCAATATTGAGGGCCAACTATACTGTTCGACCTGTAAACAAACATTTAAAACGAAGTTTGGATCTGCTTGCCTCTTAAGAGCACATTCCAGAAGATAGCCATATGTTGCCATTATCGAATACGACAGGGACGCCATAATCATCATCATCACCACCACTACCACTACAACCACCACCATCATCATCATCATCAGGTATGTAAACGTATGTAAAGAAAGATTTTTGTTCTCCTTAGGTACTTCAGGACAAGCAACCTGAAAGCGGGAAGCATGGTCAGATAATCCTAACTTAACTTTCATTTATAAACCAAGAAGGATATTAGTGCAATAGGATTTCCTATCGCTGAACAACTATAGTCTAATGAATACACAGTAGAATGACGATGAGTCCGTGTGCACACAGCTTAAAACTTCACAGTGTAGATCGCCCCTAATCTCCTAACCACACTGTTGTGAATTTGTAATTTTTCCTCTACTGTAAAATTCTGATCCAATATGGGTATAGTGGCATTTTTAAACCGCATTCGAGAACTTTTTGTTTTTCTTCACACTCGACAAAAGTTTCCATAAATCGTAAAAGAGTTCCGGAATATCGTTTGAAGTTCTGAACTAACGTTTTGAATTTAATAAGCTCCGGAACTATTGGACTAATTTGGACGAAATTTTGTACAGAGATTCTTTGAAGCCTGATGAAGGACATATGATAGTTTTTATCCTGAGAATCCTACGGGAACGGGATATATACGCAGGTGGAAATGCGGAGCGCAGCTAGTATTTTATATTGTTTGTTGAAAATGCAAGATAGGCTAAAGATTAATTCAAAAAGATAATTTATAACCTCAAAACAACTTACTCTTATAAATTATTTAAAAACTGGTAATATTAGTGAAAAGAATAGTTTAATTAATTCAAGGTAGAAAAATGTCTTAGGATAGTACATACTTAAGGTTCAAAATAAATGATATTAATTATTTAATAGGTATAATGTTCTCAGAGCAAAAATAGACCACACACAAATATTTTAATGTACTTCGTCTAAAATACGCTTACTTATAAATTGTTTACTGTCTCGATCATATAGTTTGGAGAATGTTAATGTAACTATTACCATAACTCAACGGTGCTATTTGAGTAGCCATCCAAACTTAATTGACGGTGAAATCTGAATGCGATTCGCATGCTCAAAGTTAAGCATCGCTGGAATCCTGCAAATTACTGTTTTAAAAATGTATTGTGGAAATGCATTTATTTTGGCCGTAATGCATAATTAAATGATATTCGTTGTGTATGAAATTTAATATAGTGTAAGAGTGACCATGAAAATTAATGTAGGTAAGTAAGTCAAAATTAATGTCAAATATTAATGTTACTTAAAGTTTTTATACCCTACACTGTTCCTATGCATACTACTACGTATTTATAGTTAATCACAATTGCTTCATATATCTATAAATATTGTTATCTTTGATAATGCTGACAAAGTAAGAAAGCGTGCTCAAAGTTCATCATAAAAGAGAGAACGTAAAATGAAATCCAAAAATGTGTATATTCTTATATTTTTGACCTACACCCCATTTTAATGATCTATCGCATTTATTTGGAATCGCAATGCGAGCGATTCCGCGGGCCTGAGCTAGAAACAGAACAAATATATAAAAAAGAGAAATCCTTAAACGTGTCAACTTTATATTCCACGTACCCACAAAAGTGCTCAAACTAAAGCACATTTACCAGTGACATCGATCCTTCCCACTGAAGCAATGATTCAACAAATACGTATGTACCGCGGAAATCACTTAGCATATGACAAATAGTGTTGGAGTGACAAGCTTTTAAGAGGCATAATCAAATACGTCGCGAATCTGGAGTGTCTGCGTTTTTACGTGATCTATGTATGACGGTTGTGTGAATTTTTGTTGATAGTATTTCCTTGTAACGCGAACGTTTATTTTGCGGAGTAAATAATAAATTGCTTATAACTCTAGCTGAGTACCTATGAAATTTTAATATAAATCTCTTCGTTAATATTATTTGCATGTTACTTAAATAATTAAACTGTTTATATTGGGGACTAGCTGAGCTCCGCGTTTTCACCCGCGATATATCCCGTTCCCGTAGGATTTCCGTTAAAAGCTATCCTACGTCATTTCTGGGGTTTTAAAGAATCTCTGTGCAAAATTTCATCCAAATCGGTCCTGTAGTTTCGGAGTCTATTCAATACAAACAAACAAATATTTCCTCTTTAAAATATTAATATAGTAAGATAGATTAACTCACTCACATCAAGGTGATGGTAGCCCTATAAAAGAAACATATTCAATGTACAAAGAATATTCACTTTAAAGACAGTGTGATTTCAGTTTTCAATCGCAATTAAAGTCATTAGCAACTAGAATCATTACAGCTAAAGTCAATAAGCTAAAAGACTCGGACACGCTAGGGCCAGTTCGTTAGATAAATACGGACACAAGTTTGTTAGTGGACCCCTATCCGCTATTTGTTTACTTTCTTTTGTGCCTAGAAGTTTCTTGTTCGGATCGATGGCTTTAGTGGTTAATTAGGTTTGCTGTCATAGTTACGTACTGCTTTTGGCTTGGAGATTGAATTGCTTACATTTTTTACGTAAGTGATCAAATTAAGAAGACAACTTGCATTAAATTTCGAAAGTGCTTTCTAGATATTCTGATTCTTAAGAGAAAAATTAACATGGCTAAAGCATAGAACAGGAATTCGGATAAAGAACGAGTATGTTATCTAATATGTATGTATCTAATATGTATTGTAATATGTATCTAAATAAATATTTTCATTTTTTTTCATGTATTTATGCAATTATTGCAATAAAATCAAGTGTGTGAAAAATATGTCTCAAAATCAATTCCCTCCCTTGTCATAAGTCGTAAAATATTGTTCTTTGGTCAGTTGATATCACTTGAGTTCTTCAGCCACAGCTTTTAGCGATGCGACTGGTCACTGGAGGCGCGGCGGGCAGGGCGATGAGATAACATTAACAGTTTTACATTTGTTAAATTCACACATCGTACCGCGCCGCAATTCGCATTCGCTGTTAACTGTGGCCACCTTCATACATTGTCTTACATTGCCCATGGCTTGCCGCGCGGCATATCACACCGCAATTCGCATCGCGGTTAGCTGTGGCTCAGCGGGTATGCCGGCGCCAAACATGTGCTTACAAAAATGGTCACTTCATTTAAGACTTTGCTCACCCTGATACGAGACATATGATCAAACATCAGTATTATGAAATGTATTTGTACTCTAACAAATCTCTTAAAATAAACAAAAATATTACACAACAAAAGCACAATCAATACAGAATCACATATTACCGGCGACCATCCATCACGCGAGAACTAACTTGTCAGATTGGAGGGCGATCACTCAGCTCCTCCATTAAGCTGAGACTATTCTTCAATCGGAGACCGTGTACCTTGTTATATACGACACGGTTTATAATAATAAAATAATAAAATAAAAATAATAAAAAGAATAAAAAAAAAATAAGTAAGTATAGCCTCCGTGACTGATTTCAGTTACGATGGTCAATCTCAACGGAGACTAGCCAGACCCGCAGGGCATATTATAGTGCACACAGATGTGAGTACGCTTGTGTAAGAATGCTCTCTCTATTCCTTTACTCATAATCCTATGGGAAGGAAGATTGACACAAACGGAGATCAGTTCGACAAGTTAACGGTTTAACGTGCTCTCCACATTTTACACAAGGCTTCTATCAAGATATTTGTATAAATTTCCTGTAAAATGTTTTTAGACTTTGACTACGAGACTATAGATACGAAATCACATATTACCGGCCGCAATCCATTACGCAAGAACTAATAGGGATTCCACGTTCCAGAAGTATGTATAGTGAACAACTCATCACAAGTAGGTAGTTGTTTGTTACAAAATAATCATTTACTTAAGAATTACGAATACATAACAGATAGCAATGCAATCTTACAATTTACAAAATAATCTGAACAAACAAGAAAACGTATTGATTACAATTACCAGTCGTAGCACATCATAGCAAATACAAAGCGACGAAGAACAAGAGCCGTACATCACGGACGGGATAAAAATAGACGATACGGCAATTAATCACGCACGGACAATGGAGACGCGCCCCGT